>JANSJP010000156.1:0-164046 GCA_024734325.1 Lactarius hatsudake | reverse complement strand
ACGACACTGGCACTGGAGGACAGTTTGACAACCCTATTAGCAGGGCAGCCAAGGCAAGTGGAACACCGGGAAGGTGAGTCGTTTGCACACATGTCGCGTTCCGGTGGCCGTCCACTGCTGCGCGTACTATGCCTCGCCTCAGGACCAATGGTCGGCGTTCAGCCGGGTTCTTGCTAATTTTTTTCTTTCTCAGACAACACTGGTGGACAGGGGGGAGATACATTCACCCCACAGCGTCTTGGCCAGAGCGGTTACGACGAGTACGGAACCAACACTGCTGGTACCGGCCGGGCTGCATTGATACCCAATCGGACCGGTACGCAACTTCGGGTCAGTATGGCGGCCCGACCAGCCAGACCGCTGGCTACGCGGACTCTAATAGAAACATCACGGGGGGTGGTGGCAGGCGCCCTGAGGACGACGATGACTATAGTACAGGCGTGGGAAATGCTGCCAGTGGCGTGGGCAAACCGTCCATAACGAGCAG
This sequence comes from Lactarius hatsudake, assembly GCA_024734325.1. Classification (NCBI taxonomy): domain Eukaryota; kingdom Fungi; phylum Basidiomycota; class Agaricomycetes; order Russulales; family Russulaceae; genus Lactarius; species Lactarius hatsudake. The sequence continues at coordinate 163,559 of JANSJP010000156.1, read as the reverse complement.
GGTGAAAGGTGCGTCATCACTACCCTCGGTCCTGTGGAGCCGCGCGTTGGCGCAAACTGACGTGAGGGCGGTGGGACTTTAGGCGCCGCCGAGAAGATGACAGGCAAGATTATGGGGGACTCGGGCAAACAAGCCCGTGGTCAGGAGCGCGAGGTCTGTTCACATCGATTGAGAGATAACGGACTAACTTTGTTGATCGAAGGAGGGCACTTTCTGAGAATATTGTCCTCACTATCCCTCGAGCGCTTGAGACGGGTCGGCCTGTAGCACCTCGAATTAATCCGTCACGCATGACGCATGTACAGTAGCATGACATTTCGGCGATTGTATGACACGAGTCGTTGGTCTATTATCATCACTTCAGTCATGCGCCCACACGGGGACCTTCCCCCGTATCCCGAAAGGGCCTCGCCACGTGCGATGTAAACTTGCTTCTTCAGAGCACGGAAGTTGAGCGAATCAGAAGCTGGGTCTCCCCACGAGGCGGTTGGGGACCCGAATAACCTACTGTTTTGCGGTTTCTAGATAGAGTATCTTGCCTCAGAAAACACTTCCTTGTACGTGATGGTTCTCTGTCTGATAATAACTTGCTGTAGCTCTGCAAAGCAATGAAAACAAGACTCAGACCTCTAAGCCTCAGGCTCAGGTTGTGGATTTACATATCGATCGCGTCGATCGTATGTTGTAAGTCGTGTGACCCAGTACCTATATCGTCTCGCACATTCGACCCGGAGTAGATCATGGTTTCCCTGTGTGCCCAAAAGAACACAGTAAATTTTGCAGGTTCTATGTATCATAAATAAAATTGGTGGGTTCGGACAGATATACAGCTACAGCCCGGAGCGAAGAAAAAAATTCGAGGGGATGGGCCCCACACCCCCAGATCCCACAGATCTCCGTACTTCTACGAAAACATTTGATACTAACTTAGCGTATGACAAAATGTCATGCACGACAAGTTTGGACCCGGGCGATCGAACTGCAGAAACAAAACTCGCCTGGCCTGGAATGCAAGAGGAAATTCAGGCTCGGCCAATTGGGCTCGGCTGTCCACTTGCCGAATGCTGCCGTTAGCGTGACATTGCGTGACAAAAGAGTACAAAGGTCAAACCTTGGGTTAAACTTGAATGACCTTTATAGTAGAAACAGAATAAAAAGCCTACGCATAGATTTTTGTATCACTATTTACGATTTGAGGTGTAGTACGATGTGTTGTTGAAGCCACAAGAGTAATACTCTGATATTACAGTACAGTAACCAGTACTAGCTGTAGGACCGGTGACCGGTGACCAGAGACCCGATCGGGCCCAAATCCAGAAATCGCGAGGCCATGATCCGTAAAGCGTCATTTTAGAGTCATCAGAGGGGGTTGTGGGGTCGGATGGTTGCTGCGGAGTGTCTGCCTCATCTTGGAATTGGAATTGTGCAAACTTGATTTCTCTGACTGGAAGTTTGGTCCTACTACCTCAGGAACGCGACTCCAAAGCGATGCAGGCATCGCTTTGTGGAGCTGTGACAACCAACCAATTATCCGGGGTCTGTCTTCACCATCCTCAGGCTGCTGCGCTATCTCCTCCACACCTCTATCTGTTACCAGTGGAGCCAACCTCCAAATTTACGACCCCACTGCCCTCACGTTTTCGCTCCACACTCATGTCCTTACACTCGGGGCCCTTACTTCGGGGACCTGGACGTCGTCACCTATTCGAGACGCACAGTCACCCTCAAATTGATGGGCTTGGAAAAGCATATAAAAGCGCTCTGCAGAAGCCTGAGGGGCATCATCTTACAAGATGACAACTAAGACTTCCGCAGGCTCTGGTGAGTGCCATTCATTATATGCGCGTTCTTCACTTCCCTTTTTTTTGGGAATACCCAAAACCCGGTTGAGTTTTGCAGTCGTTTTCATGTCGATGGAGCAGCCAGAGTGAGTGACGGATAACGGGTTTATCCGAGATCTGATCACGCAAAATAAGTCTAATTGTTCGTCCGTTATCTACAAAAAGGAATTCCCCCGCTTACTCAAACATTTTTTCGCCAGGGGCTCCATCAGTATGAAAACGACTGCAAGCCGTCACTTGTAGCTTACGCCTGCCCCCGGTTGACCAGCGATTACACGGGCTATTTTCGTCATGTATATTGTGGTGCTGAGTCGATGCCTGTGGAAATTTCCCGCCTCTCTTTCTACTTTTTTCTTCTCATGTGCGTTGTCTGACCAAGTGTTTTCTTCCCAGATGGTCATTTCCGCTGCGAGCGCACCTCGCGGGCTGATTCAAGTACTGTATACTTTTCCTTGAGTCCCCTGTATTAATTCGTTCTTATGACCACCTTGAACCTTAGTTCGTGACATTGCTCCATGCTCTAACCGGCATTTCCAAAGACGTTGCGTCTCGGTTCCAGAAGTTTCCCCAGGTGTCTGGACCCGCCGCTCAACACAACATATGTGCGGTAGTAATGCGAATACCTGCTCAGTAACTATGGACATGCATTCCACCCAGTCTGGCGTGCCCTCAATCACGTCTCCCAGCGATCTCAACCCCACGCTGACCCTCTTCAAGGTCAATCCATCCACTGCTCCCGGCCTTCCCTCCACAAACAAAATACCTATCGGACTCCACATCAAAATCCCCCAGGGACGCATGCCAGACTCGAGGTTCTTGCGCCTGCTCTCACTGGCCCATCCCCTCAGCATGCGTCCGCGCCTCCAGTTGCGCAGCATGGAAGCTTTTGGGCCACCAACATGTGTTGTCCAACGTGCATCCACACCTACACCCGGTATCACTCACCACCATTATCTTCCCTAGCTACTCACCCAGACAAGAAGAAAATATGCGCCACTTAGCATACGTCTCTCCTTCTATGATGATCACGCATCGCCCCCACGCACCCGTCTACCAATATCAGACATCTGACCACTTTCCAACCAGTTTCACACATATTCTTACCTAGTGTCTCTGCCCCGACATCGCCTATCTATCCACATACTCCCACCAACGTGTCCCCTCCCCAAAATTCTCCCTCATCTTTGCGACATACTGCGAATGGTTCTTCAAGCATACCCTATGCTACGCATGGTGCCTATTACGCCAATGGAGTATACAACACCTCACTCATACACTTACCCCTCTCCGACTTCATTTGTGCCTGGGCTAATCTATCTATGGGCCACTCCGCCCTCCTCCTCACTATGCCCGTCCTATGGCTTCCCTAACGGACAAGAAAGTCAAGGGATGTGGTGGTATTCACCTCCGGGTGCGGCCACGGCATCGGAACTCGCTTGAGGGGACGCAACGTGAGTTTCAGCAATGGTCCAAAGCCGGTTATCCTCTGGCCGGACAACTCGAGGGCGAACAGTCCGGCCAGCGGAATACCGTGTCACTACCTTCTGAACCCCAACCCTCAGGAGGCCACAGATCGGACACGTGTAGACCTTTCAAACGACGAGAAGGAAGAAGCCAAGCAGGAGCCATTTTCCACCACGTCGCCCAAGAATAAGCACCAGGAGCGCCGCTCTTACCATCCCAATCCCCCTGCACATAGTCGGACTGGGTGATGTGGGCCGGAAATGTGCCATCTGATGTGACACATGACGAAGTGCGGGTGTTTTTCAACCAACCCTTACCTCCACTATCTCCAAAGGAAACGGAGCCCCCAAAGGATAGGCAACAAGTCTAACGGCGGTGTTTCGACCGTATTTCTGATCTCCCGTTCCAGTTGCGCTTTTGTCAACTTGAGTCTGAGGCACAGCTCGAGGCAGCGACGGCGCGTTTTAATGGTCAGGCCGATCCGCCCCCATGATCAACGATGCCGCGCCTTGTGTGCCGTGTTCGGAGGAGGGAAGACGATTTGATGGCCGGCGTCGGCGCGCAGCGTGGCAACGCCATGCATATCAAGTGGGTCAAGGGACCAAAAAGCAAAGGTTCAGCGCGAACAGGCAGACACGGTAGGGCTCACCGAAGGATATGGTGGGGCCCTCTTCACCTTTGTCGGTATCAAGTGACGACAGCCGAGAGGCCGAGAAGGGGCATGTTTCTGCTCACAGCGAACCTTTCGCGCTCGCCTTCCATCGCGAGTACGAACTCGGACATCCTCACAACTCTACTTCCCTCAGCGTTACTTTATTCTCAAATCCACGACGCAGGTAGTATAATCCCGTCTCTCTAAGCCCGCTAACCATTTAAAATTAATATTTGGCAGTACGATCTAGACCTGAGCGTCCGAAGAATATCTGGGCAACGCAGCGTCACAACGAGGAGATTCTGGACCAGGCATATCGGACCAGCAAGGATGTTTCCTCATTTTCAGTGTTAATAAGAGTGGGGAATTTTACGGATACGCCCCGGTTAGCTCTCTCTCTCGACTCGCCTTTCTAACGCCTGCCTAATTTATTTATAGGATGGGCAGGACCAGTCTTGCAGGATGAAATTGGCGTGCTTTGGGCGTCCTGCTACCGGGTCTACCGCCCCTCCTTCGGTATTCCCGGACGATACTGGCCCGAAACGGCAGGAAAAACTCTACATCTTACCCCCTGATGAACACCGATATATTAAACAGTCGCCTCAATCTGCGCCTGCTGATCAACGGTTGTTTGCGTCGGCTGAGCCACGTAGTAAGCCATACGATAGGCTAACCAACTCCATGCCAAACCCCAGTACGAGTCTCCCCCGTACCGACGTTCCTGTCCAGACATCATCGTCCGGTTCTGACCACGTCCTCGAGAATGGAAGTACTCGCGAGTCAGCTGGGCATGACGCGATTTCAGCATCTACCCCGGTGGTCCACGAGGTCCCCGAACCTTATTCCGATGACAGACCGAAATTCGTCTCCGAACTGCCATTCGAGGGTCGTGATCCGAGGGACGACGCTCCAGGGCCTGCTTGGGATCGACCTTTTCGCGTAGAGTGGATTCGAACGGACCCCCTCCCGTTCTTTCGTACGCGGCATCTGCGGAACCCATGGAATCATGGTCGCGAAGCCAAGGTATCGCGTGACGGAACGGAGTTGGAACCAACCGTCGGTCAGCAACTGCTAGACGAGTGGGATAAGCCGTATGTAGCAGTCGACAACTCACAGGGCCCTTCGAGGACGCGTCGCGGTCCAAAGTCCACACGACGTCCACCATAAATTTTTCATACTTTTCAGCTCTTTCATGGTAACCCTGACAACGCGGGAGTTCATTCTTTTGGTTTGTTTGTTGTTTTTACAACCCATACACTTGGTTGATCGTATGCTTTACCAAACTCCTTTATCTCAAGTTCCTTTTCTCTGGACCGACGATCGGTAGCTGGACTTACAATTCTACTCCTTAGAACGACACATATTCACTGCTTTCCTTCTGCTTTCCTTCGTTTTGCTTTCCTTAGGAAATTCGGTCTGTTCGGGCGCTATAGATACATCCTCGCTACCTATATGCCGCATTTTGGCTTCTTTTTTTTTCTTGGTTTGCATCGTTTTCGCATGGCTTCCAAAATCCCCCTATCACTCCCCTCACCGTGTACGCTATTTCCTGCACCCACGTTACACCCAGTTTGACAATATACACGTCGTCACTTGACCCAACGATAATTGATCGATCGTAATCTGATCACGACGACAACGAACCTGCTCTAGTTAGCGCTGTCCGCGCTGTCCTGCAACGGCACAATGGGCCCAGAAGAATACTCAAGAGGTCAATAAGCTCGGCACGGACATCAAACAGTACAGTAGATTCACCCGAATTTCTAGAACGGAGAATCACGACGAAGTATGTCATGTTTCTGTTTTGTTGGTTGTGGGCGCCATTTATTGTGCCTACGACGGCGTTGGCGCCAGTGTTAGGAACCTCGCTTTCGATCTCGACTTGACTTCGAAGCACAGAGCCACATTCGAGAACAGCCTTGTCATCCGGTCAGCTATCAATTTCGGTACGTATGGAGTTTGCCGCAATTGTTCACTCAATAAGCCAGTACAGTATGTAAAATTTCTTTACTGTATGATGGAAAATCGATTCAGCCTTACGGTGCTATGCGCACATGCGCCTCTATGTCGCCTTGACAAGTTGGAGGATAAAAAAAACAAACATGTATTCGTCCCACGTCTTACGTTCTTCACGAAAAATTAACAAATGCGCAACACAGCGTGCGATGTCCAAAAAAGAACAGAGTAGTTGTGGTAGAGTGTGATATATCCACCGCCGTTGTCAATTGGGTACCCGAGCATCGCGCCATCTCCCCTGCACGTTCAACAGCACATCTCGCAGGGGCAGCCTGTGAAAATGACATCAGTATGCGTGTGGGAGATGACTGGAGGAATCTTACAAATGATGTCGGCACAGCACTCGCAACACCCCTGTAGGAGAAAAGAGGTGTTAGCAGTTGTCCGCGGCGCCGCGTGGCATTAAAATGAGAAGAAGTATGCAGAATGGGGAAAGACGGGAGAAGTACAAGAGGGCGAGGCCAAGCAGGCAGGCAAAAACCGGAAGAGATAAACGGACCTTGCAGCATTCTGTCAGGGATGAAATGAAAGGAAGGTGGAGGGTTCCATGTTAGTGCTCATGAATGACGGCATATTTGGGCAAGTTGCCACGAACCAAAACAAATAAAGCATTCTACTAGCCCGATGAAGCAATCCTATTTGTGGTAAATGGGGAAAAAGGGAAAAGCCGGGTCAGCGCTCAGCGTCCGGTTGAAGACGATAGATGGGAAAGTGGCAGGGCGTAGCGCGTTGGGTGGAGCTACAGCATCATCATCATGGTGATGCCACTACAGCGGAGAGCAAGTGGAGTAGGGTGGTAGAGAGTGTGTGGAGTAGAATAGAAGACGTACGCGACCTGCTCCTCCTCCGCGGAGACGGCGTGCCTTGTTGTGTTCGTGCTGCTGGTGGCCGTTTACCGGCGCTGCAGGGTTCAGCACATCTGTGTGTTTTTCGTAGTTCGATTGCGCTCAGCCCTGTCTCCACTGTGATAAAATAGAGAAGGGACTACGCACTCATCTGGACGGCCTGCTGTGGCTGGGATGCAACGGGCTGAGCGGACGGCTTGGAGGTGACTTCCATCTCGGAGGTTCTGTGAAGCGGGAAACTTTGGGAGAAGGGCAGAGGAGAGGTATAAAGTGGGGTTCCAAATAATTAGGGGCTCTTATATGGGAGGAACGGGAACAATAATAGGCGAAGGGGTGCCGTTTGGGTGTGGTGCACATTTACATCATCGGAGCCCTGATGGCCTGGTTTCTGCGGAAACGAGAAACCATTTTTAGATGTCGGATTGTACCCATTCTTGTGCAATGTGCACAGCCTCTGCCCGTAGCAAGAATCTAATCAAGGAGAAGCGAGGACCGCCAAGCTTTTCGGAGACGCGCCGCAGAAAGGTACAGTATTGGTTTAGCCGCTGCGGGTCGAGGTCACGGCATACTGTACAGCAAGTTGTATAGCCCAGAGGAGAGTTGGGCCCGCACAAAGTGACCGAGAGACCCGTGGCTTCGCTTGCACATGCGGAGCTCGGCCTCGTCCCACCGCGGACGCTTCAGGAGAGATCTTCGACCGAGTCTGCATAAAACCCCGAGAAGGACCCGGATGCCCCTCTCTCCCTAGAGACGGGTTCTCTTGCGAGGATAGGTTTAAACCTGACCCTACTACATTTGGTGGTCTCACTCTGCTCACCATTTCTGACGCGCATGTATGCGGATTATAAAGACCGGCGGCAGGCCGTGTAAGGAAAAGAATGCGGGGTAGAAACAGAGACATACACGCATATATACAGCCTTTGTGACGTGCCAGCGTTCAACACATTCACTCGTCCTGTCATTCGCCGCGGTCACGTCCCGACCGGTGACTCAATCCGCCGTAAACTTGACGCTAGATAGCGTCTTCCCTCCCCGTTTATACCAAAGTTGGCTTAGCAAATCTTTCTCCCCTCGCTCCTTTATATAGGTCCCGTCCACACTCGGATATGACCTCCCCCCGCGCTTCCGGCCTCTGGGATCACACTGTCATGACTTACTCAAGGCTGAATGGCGACGACGATATCGACGACCCGGAGGGAATCGATTTCGACTCCCGCACACCTCTCGATAAGACAATAGACCGTATTGGCATGGGCGCGTTGTCCTGTCTCCATTTCCTGACCGTGGTGCTGATTTTTTTTCCTAGGTACTTACCAGTGGACGCTTCTTTCGTTGTGTGGTTTCGGTATGTCTTTTCACCCTTCGTCGTCCTCACCTAATCTCCCCCAAAGGCTGGATGGCCGATAACGTGAGCATGACCCCACAACTTTCTCCCCGCTTCCTCTTCAGCGCGATGCTAGATGTGGATACAAGCAATGGCTATAATACTTCCTCGCGTACAACGTCACTTTTCGCGTAAGTCCCCGCAAACCCTCCGACTCGAACGTGGTTTCTCAGGCATTCATGCGCATACACGCCGTCGCCTTCTCTTCCTGCCTTTGCAGTTCCTGACAACCGAATCGGCATTTTATCCTCTGCAATGTTTGCCGGTATGATGATTGGTGCGATAGGTTGGGGGACCTGTGAGCCTTTTTTTTCTGCTAGTTAGCAAGGTTTGAATCTAGCAACGGAAGGCTCGGACCTCATGGGTCGTAGCACCGCCTTCAACGCGACCCTATTTTTTACATCCCTTTTTGGCATAGCCGCCTCATTTGCAACTACATTTCCAATGCTCTGTGTCGCACTTTTTTTCCTTGGCAGCGCTGTTGGGGTATGTTTTACTTGTCTCTTTCTCGTCCCAACATGTATGCTGACTCTATTAAAGGGGTCTATGCCCACGGATGGCACCCTTCTTCTAGAACATATGCCTCGCGGCAAAGAGTATCTCGTCACTGCGCTCTCTGTATTCTTCTCTTTTGGGGCAGTGCTCGCTGCCCTTGTAGCCATAATACTTATACCTAAGAACTCCTGTCAGCCTTTACCTGCTCCCTGTGACCTACGCGATAATCTTGGATGGAAATACGAGCTCGTTGCTCTTCGGCATCATCGTACGTGCTCTTTTCCCATCGTCAGCCGTTTCCATCTCGCTTACAGGTGTACCGAGACGCTTACAATGTTCATCGCGCGGATCGTGTTCTTCCGATTGCACGAGTCTCCACGTTACCTGGTGCATGCCGGCCGCCCACAAGATGCGCTCGAGTCGCTCCAGATGATATCTAGATTCAACGGCTCCGAGCTCGAACTCGACCTCGAGGACGTCATTGACCGCATCTGCGTCCCACCCGCACTGGATTCCTCGTACCCACCACATCCGTCAATCCGCACTGAGAACAGCTCTACACCATTATTCGATGCCGATGGCGAAGTCTCTGACTCTCCAAAAGACCTTGCAGCCCCGTCGGCTCCGACCAACGCGTCGATGCCGCTCAGCCCATCCCCGCCAGAGGGTACGGAAAACGCGCTACCCGTTAAGGACTATGCCGCCATGGGCGAGTCTGAAGCACCCCTCGCCGCCCACGCCCCCGTTCAGATCTCCGAGCGACACGCGTTCTCGTACCAGATGACTCCAGAGTCCCGGCGTTCGACCTTCCCGGGCGTCGCCCTGCCGCCCCGGTCGCGGTCCAGGCCGTCGGCAGAGGAAGAGGAGGGCCTCATTGATGGGACCCCGGCACCACCAGCGCGCCCGCGTCCGCCACGCGTGCAGCGTCCGCGCGCGGATACGCGCTCATCGGTGCGCTCGTCGCTCTATGAAGTAGCCGACCGCGCGTGGTTTGCGCTGCCGCGGGGAATACGGCGGCCCATGCGCGCGTGGTTTAGTCGTTTCTCGATGGTGCTCGCGCCCGAGTGGCGCCGCACGACCGTGCTCGTGTGGGGCACGTGGTGGGGCATGTCGCTCGCGTACACGATGTTCAATGTGTATTTACCCAAGCTGCTCGAGACGCGGCAGGGTAACGTGAGCACGAGCGGCCTCGGGCAGACGCCGAGCCAGGCACATGCCAGTGCTCAGGCGATGGACTCGCTGGAGAGGTCACTCTGGGACGTTGTCATTTTTACTATTGGAGGGTGTCCCGGCGCCGTGGTGCGTCGCTTGTTCCGAGCCCAGCGATCGCTGATGACTAAGTCCGGGCCCCGGCGGATGTAGTTGGGTGCGTGGTTGATAGAGTGGCCCCGACTCGGCAGGAGGCTGGCTCTTGCGGGGAGCACCTTTCTGACGGCGCTGCTTTGTGTTGTCTTTGTACTCGTGAGTAGTCCGATCGCGGTCACAGCGAGCACTGTCGGGATCAGCCTGAGCGCGACGGTCCGTGTTCATGTCTTTCGTCTGTCCCCGAGTCTTTGCTAACACGTCACCATCTACAGACCATGTGGGCTGTGCTATATGGGTACGCGATGTGTTTCCTGGCGTGTTAATAACCACAAACGCTCATATTACTTCCCCTTATGACACTAGGTGGACACCTGAGATATTTGCGACGAGAGGTGAGCCCCGACCGCTACCGGGTCCTCCTAACCGATTTACTCATGTCTCTATCTCGTCAGTTCGCGGAACGGCCTGCGGTGCGGCCTCTGCGCTCTCTCGAATGTGCGTCCTCCATCTCAACTGCCCTGTCATGTGCTCACTGGGGATAATGCAGAGGCGGGATGATCGCGCCTATGGCGGGTGGGGCGTTGTTGATGGTCGACACGTCTTTCCCAGTGTACGTGAGCATCGTTATGTTCGTGCTGTCGGGCTTCTGCGTGTTGTTGCTCAAGGAGTCCCCGAGTGCCGGCGCGAGTAAAAGCGGCCGGTCTGCCATTATACATTAGCGTAGTATATCGTGTGTACGTACATGGCATGATGTCGGATGGTATAGTGTAACGTAATAATTCCGGTAAATCGACAAACCTCCACATAACATAACTTGCTAAATTGTACGACATATGCGGCAAGGGCTAGTTGTTTTCTCGGGTAGTCTGAATGGGTAGTGCATGGAAGAAGTGGTCAGAACGTAAGAACATGCAACCTGTTCGTTTCGTGGTCCCCAAGCTAAGAGTGAACCGTAGTCAGAAGATAATGGAAGAAAGATTGATGCGTGCGCTGCTTACCTCGAGGACGACAAGCGCGTCTCCGCACATGGCGAATTTGATCCCAATTGGGTCGGCTTCCTGGATCTCCCGCGGGAGCGGTACTTCGGAAAGAACGTAAGGCCACTCAGCCTGCTGCTGCGGCTGCTGCAGTTCCAACGATGGCGGTGACGCCGCAATTGCGCGACTGCAGCCATCGTTGTCATCATCGCCACCGCCACTACAAGAACATGCGAGCTGTATGACGGCTGCACCTCCAGCACTGCCGTCGCTGTCGCTTTCGCTGCATCGGAGCGCAGCCAGCGCCTGTTCTGTGCGGCCCGGATGGAGATCCCAGACCGAGACGGTCTTGCGGCGCACGGAGGAAGAGGATGCGGAAGAGGGGCGCGAGTGCTGAGCGGTGGAGCGCACAGCGCGGAAGCGCGAGTTGGTGCCGCAGGTCCAAGAGAGCCGGCGCATGCCGTGCGCGAGGGGGCCGAGGGGCGCCATAGTCGCGCGGGTGCTCGAGTGGCGGGGACTGCGTGATGGCGTGGCGCCAGGCGGACCAGGGCACGATGCGCGGGCCGCGTACCGCGGCGTCGTTGCCGGATGCGGGGCGGGGCGGCGTGGAAAGCAGGACGCGCGTCGGGATGTGCAGATCGGTCACCTCCCAGCCGGACGCGTAGTACGCCCAGAGCTCGACGGTCAGCAGGTGGTCCTCGGCGCTCGGATGGAAGAGCTCGCCTGCGGCGATGGCGGATAGGGATGCGGAGGGGTCCGGGGTCGGTCGGGAGAGTAGGCGCGCACCCATGGATGAGCCGTGTGGGTATCGCGGGTCCGGGAGCACAAAGACACGCTCGGGTACAGGGTCCTCCTGTTGCGGCGGCAGCACGCCCCGCACGCTACGGAAGCGACACACGTGCAGGCGGCGCTGCCGCGCGCGGAGTACGGGGCTGCCCGCAAAGACGTTCTTGGGGAAGAGGATGTGCGCATCGTCGAGGAAGCACCACTGGCCGACGCCCTTGTCCAGCGGCATGCCCCACTCGCGCTCGCCTGTCTTCCAGTTCCAGATCGCGAGCTCGTCCGTCACGCCCCCGTGCACCACAGTGCCGAGGAACGAGCCATGTATGCTCGTCGTGTCGCCGTCCATGGTAGGCTGCAGCTTGCTCTCTGCCAGCTCGATGGCGCCTGCCGTGGCTGCGCTCGGGGAGGCGAGCGGGTGCGGCTGGCCGGTCGAGAGAGCGCGGAGGAGGATACGAGGCTCGAACCTGATAGAGGGGAGTCAGGGCGAATGGGGTCGGCGCGAGCGGCGTTGGGCACGTACCATTGCGAGGGGCCGGGCGTGGCGCTGAAGGGGACCAGCACGAGCAGGTCCTGCGCGGCGTCGAGGGAAAATCGGGCGATCACAAAGTCGAACTCGAGCGTCCAGCGGTGCGCGGCGAGCCTGCGTAGCTTCGACGGGAGCTGGTGTACGGTGAGTGCCCGCCGGTCCTCAGAGAGATACGCAATGACGCCGTCTGAGAACTGCGGCATCGCACAGCCAGGGATGTCGATCTTGTCGTACGCGGACCAGGTAAGGTCCCGCCAGGCGTCGGTGTACTCACGCAAGGCTGCCGCCCTCTCTACCGTGTTGGCCTCGCTCAGTGACCCATCGTGCATGCCAGACGCGGCAAGGCGGATGTGGTACTGCAGCAGCAACGAACCAGAGACTATCCCACGCAGGCGGCGAGAAGTCTGCGGATGCTAGCTCAGCAAAGGCGGGTTCGCATTACAGTAGCATGAGAGGTACTCACGCACTGACAGGCCACGAGCTCTTTAATTTCGAGCAAGGCCAGAATCTTGGAAACCACTTCCGTGGGTAAATAAGGAAGTGGGTGATAAGTCGAACGACCCATAATCAAGGGAGTTCCTCTTGCTCAGAGGTGGTTCAGCTAGTACAGTATGTGGTCAGCGATGGCAAAAGCGAGGATGGGCTCCACAGCTGGTCATCACATCGCTGTTGATAAGGGAAGAGAGACGCCCATTGTCAGCCCAAAAGCGTAATTTGAATTATCTGAACCCGATCGGAAACACATGTGGGTCCTTAACGGCACGAGGTTCTGCCATCGACGGCTGTAAGTAAAGATGAGCCTGAGCCTGGGGGCGACGACAGTGGAATCCTTCCGGCAGTGATTAACACACGCCTTCGTACACAGTGGAATATACCGCTGTCGAATGTATCCATTGCAGACTCAACCGCGGGGTGAACTTGAAAGAGGCTAAGACCCATGAGAATGGCTAGAAAAAACTCAAGTGAACCCCTCAGCAATGAATTGGTGGAGTCTTGCTGAAACACAGGCCGTGGAAGGTCGTGGAAAAACGAAGCGACTCAGGGACTGTCGACCCACCCAGACCATGCCTACGTGGCCGCCTCTTCCGAAGCCAAGAAAACACGTGTAGCCTGAAACCATATATCTGAGGAAAATGTTCGCGTCCCAACTTACGATGATAGGCGCAACCTCCTGGTGGCTGCGACGTTCTCGTGAAGTGCGGGGACCCCGCACTCCCACATGGACAAGAACAGACACGCGGGGTATTGACCTTTGTTTACCCCTGGCTTTTCCCCGACGCTACAGGTGACGAGCGCTCGGTCCCTAGACTGCCCTGTAGCATCCCTCCGATAACGTACTCGTCCATCAGAGAAGAACAAAGAGCGATCACTTGAGCCCGAGCTAGAACACAGCAGCCACCCACTTAGCTAGACTCGGGGAGATGTCCCCCAGGGTCACAGGATAATCTTGTTGGGCCTGGGTCTCTCTTGCTCTAGCTTCTCGCGAACCGGACGAAGTAGGCATTCAGAATCGGGTTCTCCGAGACGGCATCCATTTAAGACGGCGCCTGTTTGGTACACACGGAAAAGGAAGAGAGTAAACATACTGTATCCGCGTTTGCATCGTGTCACCGCGACGTAAGGTGCGGGATCGTCCGCAGTGGCCGTCGCTCAGGCCTCAGGCCTCAGGCTCCACAGGTATGCTCCACTAGACAGTCCGCAGAACAACTACGTAAGATGATCACCCGTCGAACAGGGGAGAGTTACTAGACAGGTGACAACCAAAGAATGTCGCTCACCATGCGCATCATGAGAGGAACAGGGAACGTGGCGACTCGTGTTCGTTTGACCAGTCGATCGAGTCTAGAGTTTACGTAGTGTTACTGCACCCGAGTATCGTTGACGTCAGGTATCCTGGATCTTTCGAGTGATGAGAAACCGACGGCGAAGACATCCCTACGCACTGTATCCGATCTTTTCGTGGTCCTCCGCCACGTTCGTCAAAGGCCGACACTAGGAAAGCTTCGAGGCCCCCGAAATTCGAGAATCCGTTTCAGCAATTAGACGTAAAAAATTGCCTGGTGGAATCGTCGCATGAGTTGCCAACCTTTGAAGCTTAGATCATAAGTGCATAGGCGTTTGGGCACTTCTGGTGTAGGTATCGTATTTCACTACTCGAAATGCGGTTTTCTCCTCCAGTTCAGCTTTGTACTTTTTCAAGAACAGACATACTGTACCTGCGACATCACTTTGGTCAGAATTCCAACCCCAGTTCTGCATTAATATCAGTGTAAATTCTCGATCTTGGCTCGTTTGTTATGTTTTATTACCCAGAAAAGTCATTCTTGATGGTGAATATGCAAGAAAGAACGCGATTATCAATGTTGTAACCAACCTTACCTGATCACACGTGTGTGTCATCCCTTGCAAAAAAAGCGTCTGGATTGGCCCTTTGACTGTCAAGGCAACAAATCGCCCCAGCCTAACTTACCTATGATATGAACGTCGTCAGACCCGTCGCACATCTCACCGACGTAATATCCGCCTGTTCTGCCCTTGAGGCCGTGCGGTTTGATTGCGTCTGCCCGGAAGGTGGCCCGTTTACTGCCGGTTGATGTCGGGCAATCGCTGTGCCCACTCAAGTCCTCGCCACGAAATTCCCGGATTATCGGCAAGTGTGGAGGACGACCATAATAATGGTTTCCAGTTGAGGTTACGCGGACAGGGACGAAATCGCCTTGCAACTGCCAACTGAGTCTCGTTTCCGAAACCCCAAATCACAACAAGTTTTGACAGATCCCACTTCGTCCATCTTCACTTGGTGAGCGCTCAGTTCTTGTTTCACATTTTTAAACAGACCATCCACCGTTTTGTACAATTGACTAACTAGGCGCCGTTGGCATTCAGCCGTATCGCTCCTTTCATTATCACATGTCGACCACCAACTTCTGCACGACGGACTGGTTGCACCCAGGCACTTCTCCTTTTCCAATTATCAAGTTGCTCTTATATACTGACGCGTGGCCGCAACCAGAATTTCTATTAACGAGCGAATTATCGCTCTCGGGGTCGCATATATCTGATCCCTTCTGAACCGGACATGCCACAAATCCAATGTTACCCCAACGACTGTAACTTATTTCTCCTTGGAACGTTGCTGACTCAGCGCACATCCTTCAACTCGATGGGATAATCCCCCGAGCATCGCGTTATGGGGCGTTGTTGGGCAGTATCGGTAGTCCCGTAGATCCGGAGTCGTTCTCCGGACACCCAGTCCGTGGCCGAACTTAGGCGGTGCATTGATTCAGGTGTTTCCATACAGCGCACCATACGGGGCTTCTGTTGTGTTCCCGAGATTGGTCCAGTCACATCCGTAACTGGGGATGCATATAAAAGCTGGCTTGGGAAGAAGTATTTGGACATACCAGCTTTTCTTCATTTCAACACATAGACATCGGGTCAGCATGGAAATACTAAACATGGAAATTTTCTCGTGTCGCGCTCACACATGGATGCCCGTTGTCTCGTTCTGCGTCGTCATACTCCTTCATTTCGTCCGCAGGAGGCAGCGCGCTCTTCCCTTTCCCCCTGGTCCAAAGGGTTTACCTATTGTCGGAAATGTTCTAGATATGCCTAGCAGGAACCAGTGGCTAACATATCGGAAATGGGGTAAACAATATGGTGGGCAATCGTCCCCACTCGATCGAGAAGACACCTTACATCTTAGGAACTGTAGATTCTGACATAGTGCACGCTACGGCTCTCGGCACGCACATCATCGTCCTAAACTCCGCAAAAGCCGTGCATGAGCTTTTCGAGAAACGATCTTCGATTTATTCTGATAGGTGCAGAATATGCCACTGCTTCGTCTGGAGATACTGACAAAATATATGCTTTGCAAGGCCCCCACTGCCTTCCTTGACCCAGTTGTAAGTGCTCGATTGTTGTCCTTCCCCGAAGCTGACCCTTGATTGGCTACCATATAGAATACGCATGAACTGGAACATCGCATTTCTTCCTTACGGTCCGAGATGGAGAACCTGGCGCAAAGTATTTCACGAACACTTCCACCCCAGCGCAACGCGACAGTATCGGCCCCGAGAGCTGAAAGCTACTCGTCAACTTCTCATGAACCTACTTCACACGCCCGAACATTATGGAGACCACCTACGTTTGTGAGTTTCCACCGCCATTTTTCTTTTGACTCCTGATCAACGATTTACGTCGCCTTGCAGAATGTCGGGGCAGATAATTATGGGAATCGCATACGGCATCGACATAGCCCCACACGACGATCCATATGTCTCTTTGGCAGAGAAGGCGCTCCAAGCGGTCGAGTCAGCGTCCATAACAGGCTGGACGTTCGACATGCTTCCTTTCTGTAAGTCACTGATGACACTTGTGATTTTTCCTCCGTAAACACGATCGTGTAGACATACACCTTCCTTGGTGGTTCCCCGGCGCCAGTTTCAAAAAGGAGGCCTGCAAAGTGGGCACCGCATATTGATGAAATGGTCAATAAGCCGTATCAGACTGTGAAGGACTCTCTCGTGCGCTCGTTGTGTTTGTTTCAGGACCATGGTGCACTTTAGCTGACGCCCGCTGTTCAGGCAAAAGGCGCTGCAGTGCCGTCTGTTGCGGCGTCTATGATCACCAGTCTTTGTGAAAATCCATCTCGTGAAGACGAATTGACATCAAAAGCTGTTCCCGCAACGATGTATATTGGCAAGTTTCTCCGTACTTTCTACATTCCGTGGTCTTATCTGGCGTCCCATCAGGTGGTGCTGATACTGTTTGTCCTATCTTCTCGGCATGTGAGATCATCTAACAGCCAAAAACGATAGACTGTTGCTGCGCTTCTAACTTTCTTCCTTGCGATGGTCCTTCACCCCGACGCGCAGAGAAAGGCCCAGACGGAGATCGATAATGTTGTGGGGGTGGACCGTCTTCCAGACTTTGGCGATGAGGCGTCTCTCCCTTACGTCTCGGCGCTGGTCAAGGAGGTAATGCGTTGGCACCCCGTCACGCCGATTGGTAGGTGTTGTTCCTCGCAAAGCGGATTTTCTTGGACTCACGCACGACAGCTGTTCCCCATCGTCTCGTCATGGATGACGTCTATGAGGGCTATTTCCTGCCTGCCGGGAGCATGGTGATTGGTAATGCCTGGTGAGCCAATCTAAATAGAAGCATCCCGCGATCGCGCGCTGATTGAGGGGCCCCACATTACCCATCAGGGCCGTGCTGCACGACGAGTCGGTCTTTCCAGAGCCCAGTCGATTCCGGCCTGAGCGCTTCCTCGATCCCAATGTAAAGCTACCCGAAGCCGTCTTTGGTTTCGGCCGCCGGATATGCCCAGGGCGGTATATGGCCCGTTCATCGATGTGGATAACCATCGCGTCTGTGTTGGCCGCCTTCGAGATCGGGCCCATCACCGATGGCGACGGGGTCCCCCTGATGCCAAGGGAGGACTACAAGGCGGGAGTAATTTCGTGAGTGAGGTATCGCTGCAGCACTAGGACAGCTCTCTGACGTGACGTTCCTTTGTTGGTTGGGCGCGTGTATGAATAAAGATATCCTGAAGCGTTCGCGTGTACGATTCGCCCACGGTCAAAACGCACGGAAGAATTAGTTGTTTCGTCGCTGAACGCCATGGCATGACGGTGTCGGGGGTTCTTCTCGGTCGACGTGATAGATATTGTTACAGCGTAATGTAATACATAATAGTATTAATGCATGCGGTCGCAGATGATGGAACCAAGGATAAGACAACCAGTCCGCAAGGTCGAAGCGCCAGACACGCTTACTAAGCATAACATATGACACTTCTTTCTGCTGCACGCTCAAGTGCACGCTGCACAAGTACAGTACAGCCTGAGCCAACTGCAGCATGACTCTTGTTGTAGTAGAAAGAAGCTCCGTAGCGACTTAAACATACGGTAATGTTGGGATTCGGGGACACAGCCCAGCACGGCAAACCGATAGACCGACAGATTATATAATCGTCATACAGTATTACTGGCGCGACCTCCAACGTTCCCCACTTATCCGTCCGGCTGCCCCTGCCCGCCTCCGTAAATCTCTACAGGCAACCGTACTGTAGGTGGTTGTGAACTCTGAAAGAGCCGCTGTCTCGTGCTCTATTGATGTTTATGGTTTGTTTCGCCGTCCTCCTCGAATCGAAGTGAAACAGTGTCGGTGCTACTTCCTATTACTGACACCGTTGCGCCCCAGTGGCACAGCCTGGTCAGCTGGGAGTGTCCCATGGACGGATAAGTAAATAACTAACTTATGATACGAGGAACCATCGCGGCCGCTATCAAAGGTGGCGTCGCCAACCCCAACGAAATGAAAAGCTTCTTACGCTACCCTCAGACCAAGCCTCGGACGCTGATTGCGCTGCGTTGCAAGCTGCCAGAACCTCGGGTACCCCTTGCGAACCTTGATTCAATCAAGTTCTAATGCCCAGTCTAATACACTGGGCTGAGATAGGTGCAAGAGCTCCGGCGCCATCAACTGTTTCGCCCCCAAACTCGAAATGCTATGTACTCGTATTTTCTAAGCTTTGATCAGGGGCTATTAGCATATTCTGCGAAGCGCTTCCTAATGAGTTACACAACATGCCGGTCTGGATACAAAAACGCCGGCGCGGGTTAAGACGCGGAACCAACGACGCTGTGCTCGACGGAACGAATAGACCCGGAGGGCCACGCGACTCGGGAAGAACACCTGTGATGGCGTAGTATGTGGAACTACGCGTCGAGTTTGTCGATTTCCGGCTCTGTAGGGATCAGTTTCGTCTCCTTCGGGCTCTTGCAACTTAATATCGCGGATGGATGCAGTGAACACGGATTTTTTGAGCTACAACTGTCGGACTAGGACACTAATCGACTTGGATGGAAGCATGTCCTGTGGAGGGAAACGAACTGACGCAGAGACACCCATCGGCCGTGACGAAGCCTACCTACTAGGTAGGCGGTGGTAGTGCATCGGCCTGGGCAGGTGGACGATTCGATGGTCGTCATAGTAGGCTGAGGACGCATAACTTACTGTATACATAGTCGCGCTGGCACTTTCCCATGCTCCTGCAGGTAGTTTGACAATCATTATAGCTGGTTCTCCCGGCGTTCGAGTTCGTTTCTCTGTCGTAAATTGTACGGACGAGTAACGTCTCTATAACTGATATCAAGGACTAGTGTCATGAGCTGGACCGTCGATGGAAGGCAGAATAGAACCAGCATGTTCACGAAGGGAAGACCGTGCAGCCCAATTCGGCAAAGTAGATATCTGAAAACCGATATGGTGTACAATTATCACTAGACACTGCAGAAGGGGGGAAACCAAAATGTGAGATGAAAAATAAATATTGAGACCCGTAGGTCTACCACTCTGAAACAGCGTGTCATCCTTGTGCAGGGGCCATGCTAATCTTCTCTGTATCGTTCCAATTTTTTCGTATGCATCCCCGAAGGGAGCGATTAACTATCTACCTTTCTTGTACACCTGAACAGAATTTTTAATTTTGTTTGAACCGCGGGTGTGGCGGCAGTGCCGGGCCGGAATCGATAGACCCAGAAAAAGTTGCGAGTGTCGAGCGGCAGACTGAACAGAGCGGGATGGTGCGTGCCCTTCTCCTTGACTTTTTACGGATTTAAATAAAATCAAACAGAGGCCAATTCTCCTTCAAGGTAACTGCGATCCTGCTTTAATTCTCGTTCATCGTTCCTCATTTTTTCACACAGGCCACGAGCGGTCGCTAACCCAAATAAAATTCAATAAGGAGGGCGATCTCCTGTTTTCTTGCTCAAAAGACCACATCATCAATGTCTGGTTCTCTCACAACGGCGAGCGTCTCGGAACGTACAATGGCCACAACGGGACTGTTTGGACGATTGATGTCGATTGTGCGTGATCGACCCCTCCCCGCCTCCCCGTCCTGATCTTCTCCAACTGGCCGTCATATCGTATGCAGCACAATCGCGCTTCCTTGTTTCTGGATCCGCAGACAACGAGATGCGGCTATGGTCGGTGCAGACGGGCAAGTGCCTCTTCGTGTGGGAGTTCCCCACGGCGGTGAAGCGCGTCTCCTTTTCCGACGACGACGAGCAGATCGTTTGTATCACCGAGCAGCGTATGGGCCACCAAGGCGCCATACGCATATTCAATGTCCACCGCGACGGCGACGGCACCGCGCGTGCGTATATACCCTTCTTCATATGCCCTCCCTTCGCGTTGACCCTGTGGTGCAGAGGATCTAGAACCCGCGTCGATGTTCCACCCAGTCGGGAGCAAGGCGACCGTCTGCGCGTTCCCGTACATGCCGGGCCTGATCCTGACGGGCCACGAGTCGGGCAAGGTTGCTCTGTTCGACGCGAGCACGGGCGAGGAGGTGCTCTCGAATGAGCGCGCGCACATGGACGTCGTCACGGACCTGCAGCTCTCCCCGGATGGGTCCTACTTCATCACGAGCAGCAAGGACAAGACGGCGCGCATACACGACGCCAAGACGCTCACCGTGCTCAAGACGTTCCCGACGGAGACGCCACTCAACAGCGCTGCACTCGCGCCTAACATGCCTTACGTGCGTTCCCATTTCCCTCGGCACTCATAGAAAATATGTTTAAGTTGAGGTGCGAAGGTTCTTCTGGGCGGTGGTCAAGAGGCGATGAGCGTCACGACGACGTCGTTGCGACAAGGCAAGTTCGAGGCGCGTTTCTGGCATCGTATTTTCGAAGAGGAGGTGGGCCGCGTCAAAGGCCACTTTGGCCCATTGAACACGTACGTCGACAAGACGTGTTTTATCCGGTCCCTGTTGATTTTAGAAAATCAGGATCGCAGTTCACCCGGCAGGGACGGCCTACGCCTCCGGAGGAGAGGACGGATTCGTACGCGTGCACCATTTTGATGAGAGCTACTTCAAAGCACGCCCATATGGTGAAGTAGAAATTCTCAACTAAAGCCATCGTTGTTGTATGATGTTCGCGGTATAGCATATTATGTCCAGAAGCCTGGTTCTAAGGTACCCACGAGGTCATTGCTCGTATCAACAATCATACATACACAAATCATCACAGATTCGAGCCGCGACGGTGAGGTCATTCCAGCATACATTCCCATACGGGCCTACTACGATTGATCAGAACGCGCTTGGGAATTATGGGCATTGCGGATCAATACCCGAACCTGACGGATTTGACTAGGTACATAACCGCTTGCGCATCGACGCGAAAACCGCAACCTTCACCGTCGAGTAGGTGAACGACGGTAGGTACGGCCAGAGTAAACCCGGGATGGACGGGGACGTGGCGCACCCTCCCCTACTCGTCGACTACAGTACCTGTGGTGGTGCGAAACGTTCACCCAGCGGCAGAATAATGCGGGAAGTCGCGTGCTTGGCAAGAAGTATAAGCGCCGACCTGAAGTTGGATGAGAGCCGTTCTCCGCGGGGGAATTTGACTACGGCAAAATTCTTACCGCAGATTGATTTGGAAGCAGAACTTTATAATACAGTAAGAGAGTTCGAAAGCTCCATTCGGACTTCATCGACGTCTCAGTCCACATGTCGGCTCGAATTTAGTCGAACGCAACACCCGGTTGCGCTCCGTCGATACCACAGTGGGACCTGCCGCCCCGCACCAACCTCAGGCCTCAGATTTGACGTTGAAACGCACAATAAAAGCTCTGCATCTCGACAGCGTTCCGGTACTTAAGACTCTCAGGACCTCTTGTCTTCTGAACCGCACCATCCGGTTGACTCAGAGATGCAGATACCGCCCTTCGTGGCTGAACATTCGTCCTCTTTCGACTACCATTTGGGGGTTCCTCGAAAGCCGCGGGTTGCGTTCCGTGTCACAATCATAGTGGGACCTTGAGTGGGACCTCCCGTTCCGTTCCAACCTCGATCCTGACGCTCTATAAAAGCCTTGCATCTCACCCAAGTTCCACTCCTCAGGGTTCTGTGCTCTCTATCTAGCCTTCTGAACCTCCACTTGAACCCCCAGATACTACCTTCCTGGCTGGTCTCCCGGGCACATGCGATACCACTGGCTCTATGCCCTCTCATTCCTCACTGTCACACTCCTCGCCGATTTCGCGACGTCCCTCGCTCCTTGGGGAGACGTGCGTGTAAAGCACGCTTGGAGTTCCGTTCCCGCCAACTGGGAGACTCTGGGCTGCCCGTCCGCCGGCACCACTATCGACCTCTACATTGCACTCAACCCCCGCCAGGAGAACGCATTGATTGATGCACTATACGAGGTCAGCGACCCCAAGCATCCAAGGCACGTCCATCTCACCGCTGCTCCTCTCACGCCTTCATTCACGTGTGCCGTTCCTCCGTTTCAGATATGGCGCACATCTCTCTAAGGAACAGGTCGCCGAACTGGTCAGGCCGCACCCAGACACGCTCGAGCTTGTCACTGCCTGGCTCGCACATCACGGCGTGCTGCCCTCCTCGATCTCAACGACACACGGCGGCGCGTGGCTGACGGTCAGAAATGTGCTCGTGTCGCGGGCCAACGAAATGCTCAGCGCGTCGTACCAGCTATACCGACATGCCAAAGTGAATGATACCATAATCCGGACGGTCAGCTACGCACTGCCTGATGTATTGCACGCACACATTCAAGCGATCGCGCCGACGACATACTTCGCATCCACACGGACGTTGCGGCAGACATCACGCAGACGCTCTGTCGAAGCAGCGGCGGCGTTGGTAGAGGCGGAGGGGGCGGCGTCGGGTAAACCTGTGACAGTGCTGTCGAGCCGCGCTGGTGAGGTCACGCCGTCGCAACTGCGTTGGTTGTATAAGACGTTCGCATATGTTCCCACCGCGGCTGACCGGAATAAGCTCGGGGTATTTGGTTTTCAGAAACAATACCCGAGTCAGACGGATCTGACTATGCACATGACATACTTTCGCTCCGATGTGCAGCCCCCCAGTCTGGCAACCTTCACCGTCGAGCTGGTGAACGGCGCTGGGTACGACCCGGACACCCCCGGCATGGAGGCGAGCATCGACCTCCAGTATGCCTCGGCCATGGCGTACCCTACCCCGATCATTTTCTACATCACCGGTGGCTTGGGGAGCTGGTCGGACAGCGGCGAGCCACTCCCTGGAGACGTATACCTCGAGTCGCTCGAATACTTGCTCAAAAAGTCGGACATCCCGCAGACCATCAGTATATCATACGGCACCTACGAGTGGAACGTTCCGCAGGAATATGCGAGGGCCTTGTGCATCCTGTTTGCACAGCTCGGCGCCCGTGGCGTCAGCGTCCTCTTTCCTGCAGGCGACGACGGCGTCGGCAAGAACTGCGAGGACGAGTCGGGAATCCTACGGTTCGTCGTCGAATTCCCTGCATCCTGTACGTCGCATTTTATCGCCCCTTAAATGTACTACAAGTCGCTCACCAAACTGCCGTGGTTTCGCAGGTCCCTATCTCACTACCGTCGGTGGCACTACAGACTATGACCCCGAGGTTGCGGCTCCCCTCTCTGGGGGAGGCTTTTCGGACCACTTTCCACGACCGGCCTACCAGGACGTCGCCGTGTCCGCATTCCTCGAGCGTCAAGGCACCCAGTATGCTGGCCTCTACAAGTGCGCTCGCTGCCGTCATCTGACGCAACGGTTTCTTACTTGTGATTTGTGCAGCCCTGAGGGTCGTGGCATCCCTGACATCGCCGCACAAGCTCTCAAATTCATAACCTTCCTTAAGAAAGTTGGCATTATTGTGGCGGGCACGAGCTGCTCGACTCCCGTGTGTCTTTCCCTGCTCCATCCGTTCTGCATTGTCCATTCTCAGCTGACCATCAATGCCCAGACAGTTGCAGGCACAGTCTCGCTACTGAATGACTATCTTATTACGAATGGCAGGCCCCCGCTTGGATTCCTCAATATCCGGCTATACGACGATGGGTTTGCGGGCCTCAACGACATCACATCTGGCTCTAATCCTGGATGCGGCACCGATGGATTCTCTGCCGTCCCTGGATGGGATCCCGTTCGTCTCGCCAGACTTATATCTCTTCGTTTTCGAAGTTGGCTGATTTGTGTTCGATAGGTCACGGGTCTTGGGACGCCGGACTTTGAAAAGCTGCAGAACATCTTTATGATACCCCTGGGAAGCGGCGCAGGACAAGGAAATCAGTCCAATATTCGTGGACCTGCTGAATAACAGCGATAGGTGGGTCCTACTTCCAAACTACATGCACAAGTCGATTCGAGGCTCCAGGGAAATAGTTTTCGCATCAATTCACTCGACCTGCGTGACGTCTACCTCAACAACAAAACATTCATTTCAACGCCCGTGCACGCGACTGGCGCTTTCAATAGATGACAGAGAACGCGGACGATTTAGACAATCGTGTATGGGCCGAGATCTTGCACAACAAACTCGGACTTCATCGACCTCGTCCGCTGCAAGACGCGCGACACCGTCTCTCCGAGTCTCCCCTTGTCCTAGCTCACTATTTGTCGCGGATTTTCCAGTTCTTACAGCAGGTTTCATAACAGTTGTCATGCCCTAAATTTAGCGACCATACGGACTTCCAAAACCCAAGAGCGGGGTTCATAGTTAAGTAGACGGGGAAATTCCGGAGAAATTTGGTTATCATACAGAATTAGGGTTATGGAATAGGTATCTCGAAAAAATGAGGTTGTGGAATAGTTATCTTCGTTGCTATGCTCGGCACTATGCTACTGTACTCCGGGTCAGCGTGCAGCACGCCCTTTACTCCCTTCTACTATCCTTTCCAAACCTCCAACAATGGTTTGCCGGTACTCTGATGACCACAAAGAGTTGGCTTTATCGATGTCCCTTCAGGGATTGCGTGACCCGCAAATCAGTGAACTCACCGGGATCAGTGTGCGGATGCTCAAGAGGTTCCGCAGCACCTATCGCCAGACGGGGAACTTGTCACTCCCACCACCAATCGACAATGGTCGGCCGCGCGTGCTCACTGCTATTCAAGTGAAGGTACGTCTATAACACATCGACCATGGACATTGTCTTACTGTCACAGCTCCTCCGTGACACCGTTGATCGCCAGCCTGATATGTCGCTCATGGAGCTGCAGGTGGAGCTGCGGGAAGTATGCGGCGTTGAGGTATCGCTCCCGACGGTTCTGCGTACCCTCCAAAGGAAGGGTACACAATGAAAACTGTACGTCTTCATCCATTGGCTACAATCCAGTTTCTTACGACGTTGACGATAGGTCACATGCCATGCTCTTGAACGTAACGAGCAAGACCGCAGGGAGTACATGGAGCTCATCACTGCCAATTTCTGCCCAGAACAGCTCGTCTTCGCAGACGAGAGCCATTTCAATCAACTTACTCTGAGAAGGCCATATGCGTGGTCCATTCGCGGCGAGCGCGCTTCCCGTTTTGAGTTTTTACTTCGCGGCACCAAATACTCAATATTACCTGCCATCTCCCTGGATGGGATTTTACACCTTGAGGTTGTTGAGAACGCCATTACCGGCGACATTTTTCGGCAGTTTGTTGAAGGCCTCCTCCCACGCATGAACGAATGGCCAATGCCCCATTCAGTCCTCGTTGTCAACAACGCAGCCATTCACAAGGTACCCGGTATTCGTGAACTGGTCGAGGGACGTGGCGCATGCCTCATTTACCTCCCTGCATACTCGCCGGATCTCAACCCGATCGAATTGGCATTCTCATCCATCAAGGCCTGGTTGCGCACAAATCGCGCTCGCGTCAATGTGGATCTTGAGTCCGGAAATGGCAATGTCTACGATGCATTCTGGGAGGCTGTCCACTCTGTCACGGCAGACGATGCGAAGGGCTGGTATGCCCACTGTGGGTACCACAGCCAATGGTCCGGCATGACTTCCATCACTCATGGGCCAACCGACGATGAGAATCTTACAGGTGTCATGGGCCAGCCGACGTCGGCCGACACGGAAGATATCTTCCGAGAGTCATGGGCCAACCGACGTCGGCTCGGAGTTACAACACGTGAAAATGACTCCATAGTTACTTCAATGGAGACATGTATAGAAGCTTGTTTGTCAAGATATAATCTCGGACAGATTACTTAGATCAGAGTCCGAGATTCCATCTCGGACAAATGTGTTCACTCAGAGACCGAGACTCATTCTCGGTCATATGACTTAGATTAGAGTCCGAGATAGAATCTCAGACAGATGATCTAGATAAGAGTCCGAGGTTCTATCTCGGACGGATGTGTCTACTCAAAGTCCGAGATTCTATCTCGGACAAATGTGTTCACTCAGAGTCCAAGACTCATTCTCGGACATATGACGTAGATCATAGTCCGAGACAGAATCTCGGACAAATGACTGATGTCAGAGTCCGAGTTTCTATCTTGGACAGATGATCTAGATAAGAGTCCGAGGTTCTATCTCGGACGGATGTGTTTACTCAAAGTCCGAGATTCATTCTCGGACAAATGTGTTCACTCAGAGTCCGAGATTCATTCTCGGACATATGACTTAGATCATAGTCCGAGATAGAATCTCGGACAGATGATTTAGATAAGATTCCGAGGTTGTATCTCGGACAGATGTCTTTACTCAAAGTCCGAGACTCTATCTCGGACAAATGTGTTCACTCAGAGTCCGAGACTCATTCTCGGACATATGACGTAGATCATAATCCGAGATAGAATCTCGGACAGATGACTTATATCAGAGTCCGAGTGTCTATCTCGGACAGATGATTTAGATAAGAGTCCGAGGTTCTATCTCGGACAGATGTCTTTACTCAAAGTCCGAGATTCTATCTCGGACAAATGTGTTCACTCAGAGTCCGAGACGCATTCTCGGACATATGACGTAGATCATAGTCCGAGATAGAATCTCGGACAACTGTCTGACATCAAAGTCCGAGTGTCTATCTCGGACAGACGATTTAGATAAGAGTCCGAGGTTCTATCTCGGACGGATGTGTTTACTCAAAGTCCGAGATTCTATCTCGGACAAATGTGTCCACTCAGAGTCCGAGATTCATTCTCGGACATATGACTTAGATCATAGTCCGAGATAGAATCTCGGACAGATGATTTAGATAAGATTCCGAGGTTGTATCTCGGACAGATGTCTTTACTCAAAGTCCGAGATTCTATCTCGGACAAATGTGTTCACTCAGAGTCCGAGACTCATTCTCGGACATATGACGTAGATCATAATCCGAGATAGAATCTCGGACAGATGACTTATATCAGGGTCTGAGTGTCTATCTCGGACAGATGATTTAGATAAGAGTCCGAGGTTCTATCTCGGACAGATGTCTTTACTCAAAGTCCGAGATTCTATCTCGGACAAATGTGTTCACTCAGAGTCCGAGACTCATTCTCGGACATATGACGTAGATCATAGTCCGAGATAGAATCTCGGACAGATGACTTATATCAGAGTCTGAGTTTCTATCTCGGACAGATGAATAAGATTAGAGTCCGAGTGTCTATCTCGGAGGGGCAACGTTCATCAGAGTCCAAGATAGAATCTCGGACAGATGTCTTACATCAGAGTCCAAGAGAATGTTGGACAGATGTGTTTACTCAGAATCCGAGATAGTATCTCGGTCAGATGACTTGAATCAGAGTCCAAGATACTCTCTCGGAGTGGTGACTGTGATCAACGTCCGAGATACCATCTCGGACAGATGAATTGTTTCACAGTCCACGATAGAATGTCGGAGATGAGACTTCATTCAGTGGCCGAGAGAGCATATCAGACAAATGACTGTCATCAACATCTGACATTGTATCTTGGAGAGGTGACTTTCACTAGTGCCCGAGATAGAGTCTCAGATAGATGACTGTGATCTGAGTCTGAGTCAAAAACTCAGACAGATGAATTTACTCAGAGCCAGAGATGCTATCTTGGAGAGGTGACGTAGATCAGCAGCCGAGTGAATACTTCGGAGCTGTGACTTTGACCAGAGACCGGATGATATCTCGGACAGACAACCTCTATCATAGTCCGAGCTATTCTCTTGGAATGATGCCTATAATCAGAGTACAAGAATGTATCTCGGTCTATTCACTTGATAGCAATCCAAGTAATCTATTGACTATTGGAAGCACTACTACTCGATGTGATCGGAACTAGAGCCTTCATTGAACTCCTACACATCTCTTCCCATGCATGTGCCTGGTATGATGCATATGCATTATGCCCATCGAGTTTAGCCACCCTTGCTACATCCATCCAGGCTTTCCAGCAGGTTGCCTTTGCATGGAAGTACTGTGGGACCCACATTGCTTCATTCTTGATTGCTTTATCTTCCTCTTTCCATCGTTCATGCTGTGCTTTCGCACGGAGCCAATGCACCCAACTAACTATTCGCTTAATGAGCAGGGGTCATGTGTGGCAATCAAGCAGCTACTTACATTCCTCAAACCATGCTCCACCTTCCACATAAGAAGTACCAAAGCTCCAGATCCATGGAAGCTGTGTGTTCCGTTGTCCCACTTCTGCAGCCCCAAGAATGGCGGTCTTCACACGAAGGTCCATTGCATGGAGTGGTGGTAATTCCAGTGAACCATCAGATGCTTGCTGTACCTTGATGTATGCATCTCTTGCCATGCCATAGTTCCGAGCATGCTCATGGACTGTAGTATCAACGTTCTGCACTGCAGTCCAGGCACGAGTTTTGGTCTTCTGTGTTCGGGCACTTCTAACTTGGGTCCGGAAGAGAGCTGACTTGAAGCCCAATGCAAGACGAATCCTGTGAATGGAGTCATTTGCCTGTGCATATCGCAGCTTGGCTTCCTTGATTGCCAGAGACCGGACTCCATGCTGGATGCACCAATCTAGTCCAAGTGTTGATGGCAGTAAAATGGGAATATCTTCTGCATTAGTACCCTCCATTCCAGAGATATCAGACACCTGGGCTTTGGATCTCGGAGCTAAGGAATCATCCATGTCATCCACATGGTCATACTCTGCATAGTCACCCAGTGATGGTATTGGTGCATCGTCTATGGGCTGATGGTGGAGGAGGAAGGCATCTGCCTGGTGTGAAAACATGTCAACCAACTTCTGGAGGCGGATGCGCTTGTTCTCAATAATTTGAGACTCCTCTATTGTGTTCATGCCATGACTCCGGAGCTGATATCTGATGGCCAATCTGGACAAGTCATCAGAATAGTGATGGTGACACTGTAAGTCAACCTACTGTATTTCCTGAATCTTGAGGCCACATGAGATCCAGGATGTCTCTCCACGAATGGAATGGTCTCCATCCTCCTCCACCATGAGTTGCAGTTGGATTTCAGCACGAGATGGAGCTGAAATTCTGCATCAGCTCGGAGGAGACCATCTATGCTGAGTCTCCGCACCTTTCTGTTTCACAGTGTCATATATGTCCATGCTAGAGGGGTCAGTACCTCTGTCGGTCTGTGCAGCTATGTCCTCCTTGAGCCACTGTTGGGTCTTTTCTTTAAAATGTTCACTAAGTGATTCAAATGCCTTTGAGCTTGCATCCAGGCCAGGTCCCAAGCGCTTCCAACGCTTGAGAAGTGATGGAACTGTTGTATCCAGGTGAGATTAACCCCATATGCCATCATGCATAATGGAACCTCACCAATCCGGACCAGCTTCTTCCAGTTGGAGTGGTTCATGTGGGTATCTAGAACCTCTTGCCTGTGAACCAGGGACATGCCTCGTGTGCTCCGTGATATGTTGTTCAATGGAGCCCATAAGGTCTCTATAATCTCTCCATCCACCTGCTTTGCCCCTGGAATGTAACTCGGAGAAAACCTGGGCAAGCATGAGTCTTGATGTCCATGTATATGGAACAGTCCGATGCCCATGCGCAGTTCTAGACTCTCTGAGCTGGGTAGTGACAGCTCTGGGCTGCTCTTGATTCGCTCCTCAAA
The DNA here is from genome assembly GCA_024734325.1 of Lactarius hatsudake. Classification (NCBI taxonomy): domain Eukaryota; kingdom Fungi; phylum Basidiomycota; class Agaricomycetes; order Russulales; family Russulaceae; genus Lactarius; species Lactarius hatsudake. Next base: position 133,425 of record JANSJP010000156.1, on the reverse strand, counting down.
GTGCACTCTATATTGACACATGATGTCATACATCACCAATGCAACTGGCATGTCTTCCATGTTGTAAGAGAGAGCTTTGCATATGCTGTAGTTGTTACGTTTCGGCCCGGAAGTGGACACTGACGCTCGGGGATGACACCACGTCAGCGATATATCGTCATGGACTTGTTGGATCAGTCAGCCGGGTAAGCTCCGGCGCATGTGATTGTGTACGATAACGGATCGGATCATGACTCGATGTGACTCATTCCGAGGATAGCTGTATTAGGGTTTGCTCTACTTACGCTATTGGCTAGGATAGTTTGGAGCGGCGCTTGAAAGCCCGCGCGTATCTGTATAAGTAGTAGTCGTGGAAGACCAGGATCGCCATCTTGGTCTTCTTCAATACCACCATCTTCTCTGTCTCGTCTATAGGGCTCTCCTCCCTTTGAAGTGAGTCTTCTCCGGCATATCCCCTTAGACCAGGGATCCCCGTGAGCTTATCCCGAGTTCCCTTCGTGGGCAGTGGACGAATATCCCGTCGGATCGCAATACCATCGAGTGTTCCTTTACCACAACGAACGAGTCGCCAAGCCCTACGGTTTCATCTACATCGTCGATCACCCTTCGTGGAGAACGATCGTCCCCGTCGAAGACCCCCCAGCCAACGTTCCTCAAGCGGAGGACCTACACGCCTTTATTGCACTCAACGGGGATTTAGCCCCTCACCCAGCTGAGTATACAGACGCTATCACAAATCGTCTATTCTACCGACCTCTTAGGATCGCCGCAACCAACGAGGCCTAAGTCAGGCAAGCGTCCGTGGTAGACGTTACATTAAGACCAAGATCCACCGTGGCCAATCCTAAGACCAAAGACCTCTGGGTGCCCTTTCGCCCCTACTATATCGACCGACGAGGAGAACGTAACGTTCCCAAAAGATACCTTCAGTCAGCTTTCTGGAAGGACGACGCTGAAATCCCTGGATACGTCGCCTATTACATCGACCCACAAGATCGACAACACATCATCCCAGTCGAGTTCAACTTCGACTTCACCTGTTGGACCGAGATCCGCTGGAGCGACGCCAACAACAAATTCCAAGTTACAAAACCCGCATCATCCGCACTCAACCTCAATATCCGCCAAAGCGAAATAGTAACCCGTGACCAGTGGGGACTCATTGACGGAGAAACAGAAGAACCCGCTCGATCCCCAACTCCCAAAACACCAGCACCCTCTCCATCACTCGCAAGCAACCCCGAAGAAATCCACGTCTTCAAAGTCGAACAAGAAGAAGAAGCCTTGGAACTTATCGCTAAGTCCATTCCAGTCATGAGCCAAACACAGACAGTAACGCACGAAGAAATGCGCATAGGCACTGCCCTATTTGACACCAAATACCCCCGCCACGCCAATCCACCTCCTGGGGGAGACCCCGGAGATGACAAGGACAACCACGGCGGAGACGGAGGGGGAGGCAACGACCCCGGAGGAAACCCGACAGGAATCCCCGGAATGCCAACGCCTCCACAACTCACCGACCGATTCGTCGGAAAGGAACCACCCGTATTCAAAGGAGAACGGGACAAAGCCGAAGCATTCCTAGCCCAATGGAACCGATTTGCAGGAGTTAACAAATTCAACCGCAATATCAACTTCCCCTACACCAAAGCAATGATGTTCCTCACCTATCTTCAAGGGGACCTTGTCGACGAATGGGCCACCAAGACCCAAGAGTGGCTCGACAAACAGCCAGACCAAGCCGACCCATGGCTCTGGAGTGGCGTCGAAATCGCCTTCAAGAAGCAGTTCCGCGACAACCTCGAACAAGAAAACGCTCGCCTAGAACTGGATAAGGGCTTCCGCATGACGGGGTCTGACATTGACAGCTACGTGACCAAATTCGAGAAAACCGTTCGTCTAGCTGGTTACCGTCTAGATGACCAGCTGGTCCTCGACAAGTTCACGAGAGGACTACCCATGGACCTCTACCGCAACGCCTACCAATTCCACGACCCCAGGAACTATTCGCAATGGAAAACTGCCGTAATCGAACAGCAGAAGAAGTACCTTCACATGAAGGCCAGACAAGACGGATTCGGGCGACTACCCACCACACAACGACCCAAACAACAACAAATGCGCTTCCAAGCGCCACAAAGGCCAAATCAGCCAGCATGGCGTCAATATCAAAACCACCCTGACGCAATGGACACCACGCCGGGAAGAATCCGAGCCCGAGTAGCCGAAGTGGGCGACCCAAACCGCCCAGAGATCAACCATCGCGACAACCGCCCCCCATTTCCACCGAGAGGAGGATTTATCCAACGCGGACATGGAGGACGCGGTGTCTTTAACGTTAAGGACGTCACCTGCTATAATTGCGGACGTAAAGGACACTTCTCACGCGACTGTTCCCAGCCTCGCCAACCACGGCAAGGATTTAACGGGCCTCCTCAAGGACGGAGTGCCTACATAGAAGAAGTTCCTACCGCACCCCAAAGCGTAGCGGAGGAACCACTCATCAACCTAGATGAGCCCGTAACCACCCCTCAAGAAACCGACACGCCGATGACCCTGATGATGGGCAAAATGGCGGAACTTCACAATCAGATGGGGGAGTGGATGAGGAAGGATTTTCCCGACGCCTGAACCCATCGGCCTGGGTGAGGGCTTCTCAATGTAACTCGCAGTTCATAATGCACTATCGATCTATGCATGTTTCAGTTTCGATCCGCACGAGTAACTCAATGGCCGACAAACAAGCACTAGTGGACTCAGGAGCCACTAACAACTTCATGCATCCCAACTTCACCAAACAAATGGGCATTGGGATCAAAGAACTAGAACGACCCCGCAACATTTGGAACATCGATGGGACACACAACAAAGGCGGGAAGATCACTCATTACACCGACCTAAACGTACAAACAGACGGAAAAGTCAAAACGATCCCGTTCTTTATCACTGACGTAGGAGGAGAAGACGTCATACTTGGATACCCCTGGCTTGCCACCTTTCAACCCAGGATTCACTGGGCCACTGCAACCTTGGACACCAAACAATACCCCATCATCATACGTACGACTAACCCACTCCGACCCTTCACAGCACGATCGGCAGTAGAACAATTACGGCAAACACTCGAGCAATGCATGGATCAACACAAAGAGCACATCCTCGCAGAACTAGAAGAGGAGTCACTACCCATTCATCTACGAACCACGGCAACGGAACTCGCAATCACGGCACAACAATACACGGAGAAAAAGGAAATCCCGGACGAATACAAACGACATGCAAAGGTCTTCAGCGAAGAGGAGTCACACCGCCTTCCACCTTCCAGACCATGGGACCATGCAATCGAATTCAAACCGGACGCCCCAGATCACATCGACTGCAAGATCTACCCAATGAACCAAGCAGAGGACAAAGCACTTAAGGAATGGCTCGACGCAGAATTGGCAAAAGGATATATCAGACCCTCTAAATCCCCGTACGCATCCCCCTTCTTCTTCATCAAAAAGAAGGACGGAAAACTACGACCAGTACAGGACTACCGGGTGATCAACAAATGGACCATACGCAACCAGTACCCACTCCCTCTCATACCGGAACTCATCGCAGATCTAAGCGGCGGAGTAATCTTCTCCAAATTCGACGTACGATGGGGATACAACAACATACTCGTCAAGGATGGTGACCAAGAAAAAGCCGCGTTCAAAACAAAATACGGCCTCTACGAACCACTAGTCATGTATTTTGGGCAAACAAACTCACCAGCCACCTTCCAAGCCATGATGAACTATATCATCGCACCGCTCATCGAATATTTCGAACGCAAAGGGACTATCATACGGGCATACATGGACGACATCGGCATTGCAACAACGACCACGGAACAAGACCACACAGAAGCCGTACACGCAGTTCTGGACCTCCTAGAAGAACACGACCTTTACCTGAAACTGGAGAAATGCACCTTCCACTCTTCCTCCCTCGATTACCTGGGGGTAATCATTGAAAAGGGGGTGATTCGCATGGACCCCATCAAAATTTCGGGCATACGTGAATGGCCTACCCCAAAAACCGTCAAACAGGTGCGATCATTCCTGGGCTTCTGCAACTTTTACCGCGCTTTCATTCGAAATTTTGCCACACACGCACGCCCCCTCAACAAACTCACCCGCAAAGAAACGGAATGGACATGGGGAACGGAACAACAACAGGCATTCGACAAACTCAAGGAGCTAGTGACACAAGAACCGGTACTCAAACACCCAGAACTAGACAAACCATTTGAATTAGAGGTCGACGCATCAGGATACGCCGTAGGAGCTGTACTACTCCAACGAGGGGAAGACAACAAACGCCACCCTATCGCATACTATTCAAACACCCTCAACGCCGCGGAACGAAACTACGACATCTACGATCTGGAACTACTCGCCATAGTCAAAGCATTACGCAACTGGAGGCAGTACCTAGCAGGATCACCACACAAGATCAAGGTATTCTCGGACCACATGAACCTGCAGTACTGGAGATCCCCTCAAAAGATATCGAGACGCGTAGCCCGGGAAGTACTCGAACTCTCTGAATATGACATAGAGATTCACCACATCAAAGGTACAGCCAACGGACGAGCAGATGCACTATCCAGACGACCGGACTACGATCAAGGAGACCACGACAACGAACAAGTCACGGTATTACCCGACCACATCTTCGTTAGAGCAGCAGAGATCGACACCACGGAAGACCCAACACGACTCGGAAACACGGTAACCGTCGCAGAAATGCAACCTACGAATCCGGTATACACTCAGGACGAAGAAATCATCCGACGATGGGTGGACCCCCACAAGCTCAAAAGGATCGAAGGCACATGGTATAAGGACGGACGACGCGCAGTCACGGGAGACCAGATCGAATGAAGGCATATCATTCAGGTCCACCATGATCCACCGGTACATGGACATCCGGGAATCAGCCGAACAATCAAGATGGTTGAACGATACTACTGGTGGCCGGGGTTGCGACAGGAAGTACAGGACTACGTCAAGGGATGCGCGGACTGCCAAAGGATCAAAGTCAACAACCGCCCCACATGCGCACCGCTACAACCCATATTCCCAAAACCGGAAGCCATGCCATTCGAAACCATAGCCCTGGACTTCATCACGAAGCTACCCCAAGCAGACGGCTGCGATACCATACTAACAGTAACAGACCACGACTGTTCAAAAGCGGCCATATTCATCCCATGCCTGGAAGAGATAAGCGCAGAAGGAACCGCAGCATTGTACGTGAAACACGTCTTCTCCCGATTCGGATTACCGGCCCGCATTATTAGCGATCGAGACCCGCGATTCGCGTCCAAATTCACACGCGAACTGTGCAAAATATTGGGAATCGAACAAAATATCTCCACAGCCTACCACCCCAGGACAGACGGACAATCGGAACGCACCAACCAGTGGCTAGAGCAATATCTGCGCTTCTGGGTCAACGAGCGACAAGACGACTGGACTCACTACCTCCCAATGGCGGAATTCACTCACAATAACTGGCCCAACGAATCGACAAGGGAATCCCCCTTTAACACCCTTATGGGGTATAACCCACGCGCCGACTGGATTGATCGACCTTCCCCCATTCCCCAAGTAGCACTTCGCGTCAAACAGTTCAAAGAGGCTAGAATGCGCGCCCAAGAACTGATGAGAAAAGCGCAGCAGGGGTGGATCAAACACAAAGATACGCCCAAGTACCAAATTGGGGACCTGGTCTGGCTCGAAGGACGCCACCTACGTACCAACCAACCAACCACAAAGCTTGCGCCCAGGAGACACGGCCCCTTTAAGGTTATTCAGGTGATGTCCGCAGTCAATTATCGATTGGAACTTCCCACGCAGTGGAGCATCCACCCAGTATTCCATACGGATCTCTTGACTCCTTATCGCGAAACTCCCACACACGGCCCCAACTATCAGCGCCCACCGCCAGATCTGATTGATGGCGAAGAAGAATACGAAGTCGAGAAGATTCTAGACTCTCGGCGCTTCGGCAGAACAAAGAAGCTGCAGTATTTGGTCAAATGGCGCGGATACCCGGACTCCGATAATCAATGGGTCTCGAAGGATGACGTCTTCGCTGATGAAGCGATAAGGGAGTTCAAACGTTCAAACCCCGCCCGAGAGACACATATAAGCACAGGCATTTCCCAAGAGGCGTCCCCATCTCCCTCTCCACTACTCCCATCTACTCATGTCCCAATCCCCAGTTCAAGTCCACTATGTCCTCGACGACCTACTCCCCATCTCAGTACAACCCACTGTCATCATTCAGAACGCCCCGCCATCACCATCCCTGTCGCCTGCCCAGTCCGTTCAACCCAGCCCCAGTCGTCCAACTACCCCCGTTCCATCCCTTCTTCCTTCGCCAACACCTACAGCAGCGGGCACACGAAGCCCGTCTCCGCAAGGCTATGTTCCCATGAGACCTCCGTCCCGTCAAGACGAGACTCAGGTACAAGAAGATCGAGCATATGACCGGTACCTGTCGCAGGAGCATTGCCCCCTCAATCAACATCTCACGTATGGGACTCACCTCACGGAAACTCACGACGAAACCCCGCCGCTATGCAGCACGGACGGGGAACCACTCACTCTCCCCCCATCGGAAAGACCCGAGAGACGCCGCCTCTACCGTCCGGAGGAACACAGTCCAGTTTCCCGATCTCGCGTGGAAACTCCGCCACCGCGCGGATTCCACCACAACAGGGGAGTACACTTTATCCCCTTCCAGATTCGCGACGCTCAGGGCCGGCTGCACCCAGCTCGGTATACGCAGCTCGTCTTTACGGCGGACCCCTTCGTCCTCGCCTACAGACGAGGCAGCGACCAGCAGTACGGCAAATCGGTGCACGCCGCCCCCAACTACGACGAGCCCACGCCCACCTACAACGACGACGACCTGGTCTTTTTAGACCAGGACAGCACCTACCGCGAGTCAGTCGACATGGCCTGCATGGCTATGAACGACCTGACGGTCACGGCGGAGGTTCACCGCTACCGCTGCCTCCAAGCGGGCTACACAGCGAAGGAGGAAGAGCTCAAGAAGAAGGTCGACGAGCTCGACAAGATCGGACGCATGCGTCGGGAGTGCGTACTCCGTCTCCAGCGCGCCAATGCCATCAAGCGCATCGAGGACGAGCAGGACTCCTACCGCCCCGGAGTCGAGGAGGGAGCCCGGATTGCGCGCCTCCGAGAGGAGATCTGCCACGGTCGGTCTGGTGCCCGATCCTGAAAAGGGGGTGATGTTACGTTTCGGCCCGGAAGTGGACACTGACGCTCGGGGATGACACCACGTCAGCGATATATCGTCATGGACTTGTTGGATCAGTCAGCCGGGTAAGCTCCGGCGCATGTGATTGTGTACGATAACGGATCGGATCATGACTCGATGTGACTCATTCCGAGGATAGCTGTATTAGGGTTTGCTCTACTTACGCTATTGGCTAGGATAGTTTGGAGCGGCGCTTGAAAGCCCGCGCGTATCTGTATAAGTAGTAGTCGTGGAAGACCAGGATCGCCATCTTGGTCTTCTTCAATACCACCATCTTCTCTGTCTCGTCTATAGGGCTCTCCTCCCTTTGAAGTGAGTCTTCTCCGGCATATCCCCTTAGACCAGGGATCCCCGTGAGCTTATCCCGAGTTCCCTTCGTGGGCAGTGGACGAATATCCCGTCGGATCGCAATACCATCGAGTGTTCCTTTACCACAACGAACGAGTCGCCAAGCCCTACGGTTTCATCTACATCGTCGATCACCCTTCGTGGAGAACGATCGTCCCCGTCGAAGACCCCCCAGCCAACGTTCCTCAAGCGGAGGACCTACACGCCTTTATTGCACTCAACGGGGATTTAGCCCCTCACCCAGCTGAGTATACAGACGCTATCACAAATCGTCTATTCTACCGACCTCTTAGGATCGCCGCAACCAACGAGGCCTAAGTCAGGCAAGCGTCCGTGGTAGACGTTACAGTAGTCCATATTGATTTGCCTGAAAGAGATCGGACAATGAGTCAAAGAATGGGAAGCCTCAATGAATGGAGCATACCTCTCTCCCTTCTGGAAGTCTACTACAGAGGTTGGAACAAAGAACCCATGGCAGCAAGCTGTTGCACCAATCCCTGTGACATCAAGGTGTGCCCTGCTTGAATTTGCCTGTTCAATAGCCTTGTATGTATTGCATGTGCTGGGCTGTCAGACTATCAGCCAAATACATCTTGGTGAGGAGACTCAACATACCTGGACAATTTCAGTCCCACTCTGGAGATGAGCTTGTACAATTCCGGATTTGCCATGAAGGCCATTCCAGCTGATAGCGCAACATCCCTTTCCCCAGATCTGTGCCTCATGTGCTCTGCTGAGAAATTTCCATCCATAATAAATGTTCGAATCAGTTCATTTCTATACCAGATCAATTATCAGAACACATCATTCGGAGCTGGGACATACGGTTCATATCTGGTCTTCCAATCATTTGGAAGATTGATTCCTGGCTGTGGACACGCCGGGCAGAATATTGCCAGAGAGCCATCCGGAGCTGTGTCCTCTGATTGATGTCCGAGCCCCTGCTCCATTCTGGACTTGATATCTCGCCATTGACGTGACGTCCTCAACAGCTGTTTGTACATATTCTAGGACTATGTATTAGCCATAAAACAATAATGAGTGATCAGGGGAACAGACTGGAACAAGGCTTGGGAACATTCTGCTGGTCAGACTTTGCAATTTGGAATAGTATTGTTGGGCTGTTGTCTTGCATTCTAAGTTGTCATTCAAGAAGTCATCAAGCACTGAGAATGTAAACAAAGTCCTGATCTGCTTGAAGGTCGCAGGAAAGAAACCACTCTGGAGCAGCTGCTCATCCTGGTTATCTGTTTCAGAGCAGACACAGAACACTGCCTCCATTTCAAAGATGCCACTCCTGTCCACAATTGTTAGCATCTGATTTCCAGAGGGTTCTCTCTGCACTTGATCTGGAAACATATCCACAGGATCCAGAGGAATGTCCGGATGGTCAAACAGGGTATCCAAAATGATTGGAGCAGTTGATATGGGTAACTGGTTAGAAATTTGGAGAGATTCTAGCTCTTCTTGAACAAATTGCAAGGAAGAGGATGATCCATGTCTGGTGTGCTGGTTCCCTTTTCCGTGGGATCCCTTTGCTGCTCTAATGCCCTACAGGAGTGTGAGCACCAGGACATATTGGATGATGTGATGGAATCATACCTCAACAGTTTGTGGGCATGGTTCACCAGCATGCCCAAAGAATAGCACATATCCAAGTGAGTGCAGTGAAACTGGAGTGTAGTGTGTTGCAGTCCATAGCAGTGGCCGGTGAAATGGAGAATGCCTGTGGGCCTTGACACAGCAGGACTTGCAAAAGAGTGGTGTCCCAACGCAGTTAGGGCACTTGATATCACCATGTCCATAGCACAACGAGCATTTGGAGGACGATGGATGACTCTCCATCTCCAACAGCATGTGGAGGTACTTGCTCCGGAGTTGAATCCATTGCTCCATCACAGTCTACATCTAATTAGCACCTCGGCCACATACAGATGGTGTCTGATACATACAGTTGGCTGTGGTCGACCCTGCTCCATTTCATCATCAGGAAGTCCTTCCATTTGCTCATCTATAAATTGCTGCGATTGTGTATCACCCAAGGAGTTCAAAATCACTTGAGATCCTTCTGCAGTGTCTGACCCCAATTGATCATTGTCCTTCCCCTGCTTTAAATGGGAGGACTGTCCAGGCTTTGCCTTACTTGGGAGGAGAATTGGGACAGCCTTTTCTGTGGTCCGAATGCCCCTCTTGGTCCTTCTATGGTGGATGATAACTTCTTCAATGCCATCCTCAGCTGGCAGAAGGGACTCTGCTGCACGTCTCCGAGGCATTTGTGATGAACAGGAGGTGTAGATAGGAAGGGTGTGAGTGTGGTAGGTTCTGGTATGCTGGTATGAATCCTTCTGTTTATATATATGCAACTGCGATCGTTCCTCACAAGTACCAACCAATGGGTCTAACAGGGCACTGATAACTCGGAATCAGTGTTACGGAGTTGGTCTCCCGGAGCTGTGTCTCCGAGATTGGATATTCACAAATGGAGGTGTTGCTCCAAGATAGTCTATTGAATCCTTGCAGCTATGTACCCCACACATATCTCAACAATCATATGTATCACGCTCCCATAGTCACCTTCCAGATCACATGGGTCTAACTCCATCATTGAGTGCTCCATCCATATAATGGCTACCTGCAGACTTATAGTGTACCAAATACATAAGCTGATATCTTGGCTGATGTGTTATGAGGTGTTGGGATAATTAGACCCTCACCTCCTTATTGTCTGAGGACAACACAATTCCCTGGGAGTCACACAGTGCCTTGGCCATGACAAATATGTTCTCTGAGTCATTCTGAAGGCGCTCCACCTGCAGGATGGTCTTATCGCACTGTTTCAAACATGAGGTAACTAGCAGATGCACCTCAAGTGACATACATACCATTATCCCTGACAGATGTTGTGACTCACCATCTGAGTTGGTGCCACCCAGGTCCGAGACATCTGATCCAGAGCTGTCTGAAATGACATGGTCCGAGTCCGACCTGATGCTTATGGCTTCATCATTGTAGTCAACTGAATACATGTCTTCATCATCAAATGGATCAACATCCGATGGCATGCTGTCCTCAGGTTCGGAGAGATTGGTGGGACTATCATGGTCGTGTGAGAAAGTCAAAGTCCTTTGTTTGAAGTGGGAGCAAGACTCCATGTCAGATAAGGTGGTATGGATATCGTTGGATAGTGCAAGGTGGTCTCACATGTGCTTTTATATGCTATCAAAATGTTTACTGTCTCATGGATAATGGGATAGCACGTCACACAGTTGAATACATACATTCTGAGCACCTACTCTAAGGTATAGCACATTGTCTAGCTCCAGGCAAGATGTGCCCAGTATGCTGCAAATGTACCCTGAGTGATATCACATCAGTGGCATTATCATCACAATAGAGTCAACTGTTCCGGACATGTGCCAAACCCTCAGGTATACAGCCTCAGATGTACAAATGGGGGATTGGGACATTTGGTGGAGTGCACAGCGTTTGTTGACTAGCACTAAACATGGAGACGGATATGTGTCACTAAATCTTGGCTATCTCCGATATTCACGGAAATGAATGTCCGGTGTCAGCGGTAATGATGGGTCAGATTGGATCGGATCATAGTGGATGTGATGCACCCCCTGAGTCTGTGAAATATCTTTATAGGCACACATACATCAGCTAGCACATGTGGTACACTACTGGTATAATCTGGTGCTAAGTAGAGCAAGCGATGACACACTACAGGAACAGGTACACTGCAGTTCTGGACAATCGGCCATGCATTGTTCTATATTAAGTCAAGGTCCAGATAGGTCGTTGAAGAACATAGACTCCTAGAGTAGTAGTGCAAGTGGTGTGAGAAGAAGAAAGGACCAAGCCCAACGTTTCCTCATGTATCTTTACTTTTCCTGAATCACACTACACTAGAAACACTCATATCATGCTTATCACACATAACATGTGATCACCAACCTGCTCGGAGTTGGAGTAGCACTCAAGTGAATCCTCAAAAGATATGATTAAGTTGATACATAGTTGAGGCCAGAGTGGCCAATAGAGTGGTAGTCCGGTGGGAATGAATATATGCAATTGAGTGTCTGATCATGCTCAACAGCTTGAATGTCAGCTGACACTCTGTGTGCTAGGATTGTGGGCAGTATCGATGACGAGCATGTACCAATGTCATGTGAAGTGGAGCACCTTGGCAGATGACAAGTTGATTGCTACATGTAGCCAGTTGACCAGAGCAGTCAAGACTGACCAATCCGGGGGCTGACCAATGTTTGGCACAGTCAAAGTCAGTTGAAGTCACAGCGCCTTCGTGATTCGCCCACCAAATCACATGTGCAAACCTTGGTCTGCCGCTTCGGACTTCGCCTGATCGTTCTAGGTCCGAGACAACCCGGCTGTGTTCAGAACAATGCACAATTCCACCTCCAATTCGATACGAACTTGAGAATAATGCTATGTGTGTGGTAGTAAAGGTACAATACGAATGACGATGTGGTTACACCGGAGCAGTCAAGACTGACCAATCTGGGGGCTGACCAACGTTTGGCACAGTCGAAGTCAGTTGAAGTCACAGCGCCTTCGTAATTCGCTCACCAGATCACATGTGCCAAGCTGTGATCTGCCGCTTCGGACTTCGTTTGATATTTCCAGGTCCGAGATGAGCGGCTGCGTTCGGAACAAAACATCGTTTCAACTCCGATTCGATTCGAACTCTAGCATACTGCTAGGTGTGTGGTAGTACAGGTACATTAGGAATGACGATCTGGTTACATGTTATGGCCCTTTGCCTTCAGTCGCGTGTGCGAGACGACGCCCTAGACCCTGCGGCACTTGGAGCTCTGGATGGAGGCTTGATGGCAGCCCCCCCACGCCCACGGCTCGGAGTGCGAGATAACGGTGCTACATAATATCAGCAGTGTGGCACAACGAGTATCACGTTTCCTGACGCACCAGGGGTATGAATCTGTCTGGTACCACTGCCCGAGGCCACAGAAGAAGGGGGGGCAGTGATCGATAGCTGGGAAACGTCGAATCCAGCGGACGACGTTGAACTGATGGTAGATGCGATTGACGATGGGCCAGGGGTCGGAGATGGGGGAGGAGCGCCTTGCTCGAATAGGGGAACTGGCGGGATACGGAGGGCGAGGGTAGAAGGGGTAATCTTGTATCGCATGCATAGGGCGCGCATCATGAGGTCGATGTTGTGTAGAACGTCCTGGAGTGCCCCCATGCGCACGTCCATGGCTTCCTGGAATGCTGTGAAGTTAGTTTCCATGGAATCGAGGCGAGTCTTCAGACCATCCAGCGTCGGAGGAAGGTCTTCCATAATGGCTAAGTCCGGTTAAGCGATTGAAATCTATTTGTGAAGGGAAAGGACGTACTCGCAGCGGAACGCTTGCGATTCTTATTGTCCTGCTTGGCCTTCGCTGCCTGCTGCTTCGCCTCGATCTGGGGGATCGCCCACTTCGGCGGAGGATTGCACGGCACCTTCCTAATCTTACACATCTGACAGACGTGCGCCTTTGGGGCGTCGGTCTGAGGTAGGCACTCCGACACACCATGGCTCTGGCAAGGGCCGCAAAAGTCCTAAAATATGTGTTAGCACGTTCCGCTTCGGAGGACGTACTATACGTACCGGGTTTGGCAAATGACCAATAGCCTTCGCTGCTGCCTTAGCCGCAGCACTGGTCCTGCGCTGCTGTCGCTTCGCAGGGACCTCTGATGCTGGTGAGATTACGATTGCACGTTTGACCGGCTGAAATTTCTTCGGAGTCTTCTGGTTATCGACGATCTCGCACATTTCAATGTCGTCCCCGCCATCCGAGACGTCCACAGTACCAGAATCGTCATCGGCACAAGCAGGTGCCTTTCCTTTGGTGTTACGTCCAGAGCGCCGTGGCTGCACAGTTCCAGCGGTATCCGGAGACTCAGCTTATGTTGACCGAGTTATCAGTAATATCCAAACATTGTATAGTGGGTAGACTCACTTATTTGAATCTCATCATCGTTGTCGCCGTCTCCGTCTTCCTCTCCGGCATTGGCCTCTGCTGCAGCATCCTCGGCTGCTTCTTCGTCCTCCATGGTGGGCTCACCAGGGAGCCACCACTCAACAGCCGGAGGCAGCTGAGACACGAGATCTCGGACATTGGACATGGTGAGCAGGGGGTGCCATTGAGGGTTTTCTTTGCGGGTGAAGGCACAGAACGTTTTGATTTCGTTGATGCTGAAATCGTCGAGATTGAGAGTCTCTTTGAGGTCCTGCGCACGCTCACTCCTTTCCCCAATCATACGGAGGAGGGCATGCAACCTGGGTACAGTATTACCAGCCGCCTCGAAAATTTCATTGATTCCGATCTACAAACATCAGCCAGGGTCATAACCAAGCTGGAAACAAGACAGGAGGACGTACCATCTCATCATCAATGCCTTGGCGGATCCAGTCGTCATCTGCCCCATGCTCATCTCGATAGCGGAGGGCAGTATCGAGTCGACAGGCAATCGCTATGAGCTGTCTCTCAGCATGGCTCACAGGATCATTCATTGCCATGATGGTCTAGTGTGCGGACGGAGGGATACAATGTTTCCCTCGGAAACGACTCAGAAATGTCTCAGTCTCCGAACATGCATGTGTCATCCTTATCTGATCCGACCGATATGGTACGCTCCACACCCACGCCGGTCTCACAAGTCCAATGTCTTGGACAGGCCACTCCAATGACATCATCCTGAGTTGTTCTAGACATCCACATGCCATCAAACGTGTCGCTTCCATCCGAGATATGAGCCTAGACTACGGAGTGATAACTCCGAGATCGCCCCATCTGGTAGGCCATGCAGGCCCATTCGTTTGAATATCATCTCATCGATCTACCACCCATGTGTCCTGGTTGCCCGAAAATATAGTGACAGTGGATGCAAAGAGATATGAGGTACACCCCACATGTCACCCCCTGCCCGGCAAGACGAGATAGCGGAGTCCGATTCAGGTGTGCACCGTTTTGGTAGGCATTACTCACAGTGCCATCCCGACGCATATTGCCATAGGGCAGTGGGCGTATATCGGAAAGATGCCCCCGAACGCTCGAAAGCTTACTGCGACTAGTGGCCCCAGCAAATCTGCTGGTGGTGCTACCACCCGCCCATCTACAGCCACTGCCACTCCTGGTGCTGCATCCTCTACCACACCTGGCCCACTTCCTACGCCTCCATCTGGTGCAACGCCACAGGTGAAACCCACTCCGAAGTACTCGTTCCTCCACAGGCAACCTACACACACCCCTCCTCCTGTGCAGACACCAGTACCTGCTGCTACTGTCACTCCGATGGTGAGTTGGCAATCATGTCGATTATCTAAACTAATCGTGACTCTGATAGGATTTGAGCAATGCAATGGCTGTCGACGACGATTCCACACCTGCACCGCATCGCTCACAACTTACTGCTTTCTTGCACAAGAAGCTGGTTGTTACTCCGGAGTTGACCCCAGTCGTTACCGATCCCGAGAGTGAGGGATGCACGGTATGTCACATCAGACTGCTGACTCCATTTTCAGCCGCTTATCCATTTATCAGGTACCTGCAGTGGCCAGTGATACTCAGCAGCCGACTCCCAACAGGGACTCGCCATCAGGCATGGTAGAGGCAACAAAGGTGCGAGCGATGATGGAGAAGGTTCGTACACAACTTGTGGAGCGTAATCAGTTGATGGAGGCCATCCGAGTGAATTCGGAGAACACATTGACAAGTCTTGACCAGTTTCTGGCTGAACTTTCGGAGTTGTAGTAGCCCAGAACTGTACTTTACAATGTATCTACCTGTTTGCCCTTCTGTCAGGCGTATATAGAGGTCGATAACCACATGCTTCACTAATCTATGTCGTTTCAAATGACCTCTTATGCAACATGCAACTGTCCCGTGATTGTTTGTCACTGTTTATCTACTTCGGAGTAATGCGTTTTGTCTGTCTCCGGTGTTCAATCCAACGGAGTCTTGAAACGAAGTGAAGCCTCCGGAATCCCATGCTTTATTCATTTCGTTTCATCTTGCGTCAACAGGTTTTACCATGATTGAAGCACTCTGGTATCCACCTGTTATCTCTCTAGTGTCACTGGTTCTGACACATATATCTTGAAACCCATCATGTTACATGTGTTATGTTGAAACATTGTACCTTTACTCCGAGTCTGCCAACCGCCAAATGTGCTTCATCACACTATCTAGACTTCTGGAGCATTTTACAGTAGACATAGATCACTATATATATTCAGTCATGATGAGTGCAGCTATCCACGTTCACCCTTGCACTTCACTTCCCCACATTACACCAACCATATCCACACATGTCTGAATCTTCTCACGAGTCGGATGAACACCCTGGACCAGCTCTTCCTCCTACTCAAGAGGGGTTTAAATTATCACCTCAGGATGTAACCATCCTGAGGGGTTATATGGATGAGTTTGAGCAGGCTGATGCACAGATGAGGAATAAGATTCTGGAGAAGGCAGTGGGAGAGGTATATAGGAGACAGCCTGATAACTCTCAATTCAATAAGAAGGAAGCTAAACAGGTATTCAACTTCTTTGCATGGCTATAAGCCCACTGATACACATGTACTCTAGAAAATCAGAAAGTGGTACTACAACCACTACTCCCCTCCTCATCGTCCGGTTATCAATTTCGTTCGGAGGTGGTCTGCAAGGAATGTCTTCTACCACGAGGATAAAGTGGCTATCATGAAGCTTACGGAGGATATGTCCGGAGCTGCTCCTGGAACACAAGACTTCCTTGCTTCCATCCAAGATGCAACCACTGAGTTGTGGAAGAAGCTCTCAGTTGAGGAACAGGAGCGCTTTGCACAGACTGCTCAAGAATGGTCAGATCATGGTCCTCCAAAGGGCATTCAGGCCAAGTAAGTCAAGTTACAGTACTCCATGTACTACACTGATTTGTCACCTTCCAGGATGGCTTCAGCTGCTATCCGTGGCCGGATAGTAAGGGACTTTCAAACCCAGCTATACAGAACATGTGGAGCTCGCTCCATAGTTCTCCTTGCATATGAGAACGAGGATGGAACTCCACAGGTTTCAATGTAAATTATTCATGTTCTGTCACTGGCCTGACTAGAAATTGACGTTTCCATTGTCAGGGATGAGTGGAATGCTGATGTAGGTGGAGGACTGGACTTTAATGACTTCTGTCCGAAGTGGAGAGAGTCTGTGCTCTGGGACAAATGGAAGAAGTATGGCAGGAAGTGCTTTGAGAAAGGTTTGACATGCTTCCATCAATGTATATCATTGTCTCATGGTTGACACAGATGATAATCAAAATGCTCAGAAGGACCTTTCAAGGACAATCAAGATCCCTGTCCAAATAACCACTGATGAAACTGGGGAACCTGAACTTCCATCTATTATCAAGGGTGGTGGGCACCAAACCAAGGTGGCTCAGACAGCACTTAGAGGCTATTGCACTGCCCATATTAGTGAGTCACCCCCATGATCTACATTGTATTGCTTCACATATGTACATGTTCATTAGGGTTCATCTCCGGTAAACCTTATGCTACCATCCCATGGGCAAAGCTATCCACAACTCCGGCCGCCTGGATCCAGGAAGAATGTTATCCACCTGGGTTTCAGTGGGCAGACCCCTCAAAGATCCGATTGAATGATGTGCATGACCTGCTTATTTACTGGAGGCAGAGGAAGGAAGATGGACTGACTCCCCTCATCTGGAATCCATCATGTGAACTTCTTGCTGATTCAGATGTGGAGAAGTCCTCTGGGCATCTCCCAGCCCGGAGACGGCACCAGAATGATTCTACCTCTGGTGCAGATGATGAAGAAGAGAACTATGCTAGAGAACTGAACAACATTGCTGATAACAGTTCAATATTACCATTACCACCACTACCACCTTCTCCGCATCCAGTGCAGACGAATCCTGCTGGATCTGACACTGAAGGTCTGGAACAAGCAGGAATTGTCTCTACACGATTTCTAGAGCATCCATCTGTACCCCAACACTCCTGTAAGTCCGGCTATTGCTTCCATGCACAGATGCCTACTTACCTGCTCACATAGCATCCTCCAATGTGGAACAGAGTGACAATATTCCACCCTCCGAGCCAACACCCACTGAGGTAATTCACAACCCTCATCCTCATAGTCTGGGAAAGCGACAGATCAAGGTGACACCCAAAGCAAGGTAAGCTTGTTGTATCACATTTTGCACTGCCCTCTGACTGTTGTAAAGAAACATGGACACTGGCAGGGGTTCGGAAAGGATTGGTCCGAGCTACCTCGAAAGAAATAATTAGAACTATACAATCTATGCTTACATAAACCCAGTGATACTTGAGTTGTATATTTATCCGACTCTTTGTTTGATGTCTATCATATAACATGCTTTGAAAACCCACAATTATCTGATGGGAATCTACTCTATCTCAATATCTGGAGGAGGTGCGCCCCGTAACACTGTTCGGAGGAAATGACTATCATCACCACCGACACAATGTTCGGAGGAAATGAATACCATAGTATCCGATACAATGGTTCGGAGGCGTTCTCGGAGCAACTGTCCTCCGTGAACCGACATCGGCTGGCCCATGACTCTCGGAGGAATTCTTCCGTGTCGGCCGACGTCGGTTGGCCCATGAGACATACAAGACTCTCACCGTCGGTTGGCCCATGAATCATGGAAGCCACCACAGATCATTATGTGGGTACCAACTCCCTCCGTAGTTTTTTTAATGTACCTACTTGTGCACGCATGAAAATATGACTGCGGGCGGTCACTTTGGAGAACAAAAAAAAACATTGAATTGAAGGGATAGCCTATGTACCACAGTACGGGTGCGTCAAACCCCAAAAGTTGAGGGAAAGCTACCGACTGCGTTCTACAAGTTATTTTACGCTGGGTATGATCGTGGGATAGCTGACAAAGCTTCTCACACTTCGTACGACGTTGCCCTGTACCTGTATGACACCCTGCTGTCATCTCCCACTTCGTACAACGTTGCCCTGTATGACGCCCTGTCACCGTCTCCATCCACATCTGACTCAGCACCATCCACCAATGTCTCTTCATCTGAAACATCAATCACCTTGTTCACCTCTTTAAGTGGCCTCGGGGCCCTCTCCTCCAGGTCTTGCAGCACCCTCTCCTGTTCAGAAAGTGTGTTATTTTCAGTAGCATCACAGTCCCCCGTCTCCACCAAACTGAGAGGGATGAAAATATTTTTTTTCGCAAAACTGGCGGAGATGGTGGGCGAGATTGTGGCCAAGACTCCCAAATGTCGCAAGCAGTTCGACTGGTAGTGAGTACAAGTCCACTGAATCCGTAATACTGAGATTGACAAACTCTTCCTCAATGTCGACGTAATTTAGGCCAATGGCTGGCTCGTATTCGTCCATGAGCGATAGCAGTTCCATCACCGTCGGCACCCTCGATTCCGCAAGGCAGTCAAGAAGGACCAAAATGCGCAAGGGCCGCGGACCTTGTGTGCGTCGTAGCGTACTGGGCCCCGCAACGCTGGATGGTGGGCGGCCATCGTTGATGCGTGCAAGACGTGATGGACCTGGAGTAGGTGTCGATACTTGGTGCGTTGCTTGCACTGTGGAGTTCCTTCCCGGTGTGGGTGTGATGTTGACCGAGACATGCACGTTGGGCGTTGTACGAGCAGTCCGAGCTTTTTTTGTTGGTGGATGGTCGTACTTCTGTACTTTCGGAGGGGTATGCTTTGTTGTTTTGCCAAGTGACTAGAAAATCGGTGAGTTTCTCGTTGCGTTAGCTCAATTTCACGCTACTTACCATATGTTTCGCCCATAATGTCATCTCCTCGTGGGTCAACTCCTCGTGCCCTCCGCTGGTGTCCTCTCCTGAACTCTTGACCCGGCAGTATGTTTTTTTGCCAGGCCTGGAGTGCTTGTCGCACGCGAGGTGTTGCTTGTTACGTTTCGACCCGGAAGTGGACACTGACGCTCGGGGATGACACCACGTCAGCGATATATCGTCATGGACTTGTAGGATCAGTCAGCCGGGTAAGCTCCGGGGCATGTGATTGTGTACGATAACGGTTCGGATCTCTTATCGATGTGACTCATACTAGGATAGCTGTACTAGGGTTTGCTCTACTTACGCTATTGGCTAGTTTAGTTTGGAGCGGCGCTTGAAAGCCCATGAGTATCTGTATAAGTAGTCGAGGTTGAAGACCAGGATCGCCATCTTGGTCTTCTTCAATACCACCATCTTCGTTGTCTCTTCATCTCTCGGACTCCTCTCCCTGTGAAGTGAGTTGCCTCCGGCATATCCCCTTAGACCAGGGATCCCTGTGAGCTTATCCCGAGTTCCCCATCGCGGGCAGTGGACACATATCCTTTGGGAACGGTATATCACCGGGTATTCTTGTACCACAACGAACGAGTCGCCAAACCCTACGGCTACATTTACATCGTTGACCACCCTTCTTGGAGAACCATCGTACCTCTTGACGAACCCCCAATTGACGTACCTCAGGAGGAGGACTTACACGCATTCATCGCATTAAATGGGGACCTAGCCCCACATCCAGCTGAGTATCCAGACTCTATCACCAATTGCCTGTTCTATTGACCGCTTAGGATCGCCGCGTCAACTGAGGCCTAAGTCAGGCAAACATCCGTGGTAGACGTTACATTAAGACCAAGATCCACCGTGGCCAATCCTACAACCAAAGACCTCTGGGTGCCCTTCCGCCCCTACTACATTGATCGATGAGGAGAACGCAACGTCCCCAAGAGATATCTCCAATCAGCCTTCTGGAAAGACGACGCCGAAATCCCTGGATACGTCGCATACTACTTCAACAAAGACAAGCAACACCTCATTCCGGTCGAGTTCAACTTTGAATTCACCTGTTGGACAGAAATCCACTGGAGCGACCCCAGTAACAAATTCCTAGTCACCAAACCCGCATCCTCAGCCCTCAATCTCGACATCCTCGCAAACCAAACAGTCACCCGCGATCAGTGGGGACCAATCGACGGAGAAACAGAAGAACCAGCCCGATCTCCTACTCCCAAAACTCCAGCACCATCTCCATCACTCGCCAGCAACCCAGAAGACATCCATGTAATTAAGAACGAACAAGAAGAAGAAGCCTTAGAACTCATTGCTAAGTCCATCCCTACCACTATGAGTCAGACAGTCACCCACGAAGAAATGTGAATTGGCACAGCACTATTTGACACCAAATACCCATGACACCCTGACGACCCGCCACCCGGGGAGACCCCGGAGACAACAATGGCAGGAACGGAGGTGGAGGTGGAGGAAACGGTGGAGGAGGACTCCCCACTACAGCAGCACCCATCGACCCCACTCAACTCACAGACCGATTCATCGGCAAGGAACCCCCCATCTTCAAAGGGGAACGCGACAAGGCAGATGCATTCTTATCCCAATGGAATCGATTTGCAGGGGTTAACAAGTTTAACCGAAGCATCAGTCACCCCTACACTAAGGCCATGATGTTCCTCACTTACATCCAAGGGGACCTCGTCGATGAATGGGCCACCAAGACCGGAGAATGGCTCGACAAGCAAGTGGATCAGCATGATCCCTGGCTCTGGAGCGGTGTCGAAATCGCATTCAAAAGGCAGTTCCGCGACAACCTGGAACAAGAGAACGCTCGCCTGGAGCTCGACAAGGGATTCCGCATGACAGGAGCGGACATTGACAGCTACGTGACTAAATTCGAAAGATGGTCCGCTTAGCTGGCTATTGCCTAGACGAGCCACTAGTCCTCGACAAATTTACAAGGGGACTACCCATGGATCTTTACCGCAATGCCTACCAGTTCCACGACCCTAGGAACTACTCACAATGGAAGACTGCCGTAATCGAGCAGCAGAAGAAATACCTTCATATGAAGACCAGACAAGACAGGTTCGGCCGATTACCCACACCACAATGACCCAAGCAACAGCAAATGCGCTTCCAAACTCCACAAAGGCCAAACCAACCGGCATGGCGACAATACCAAAACCATCCCGAAGCAATGGACACCACGCCGGGAAGAATCTGAGCCTGAGTGGCAGAAGTAGGCGACCCAAACCGCCCAGAAATTAACCATCGCGACAATCGTCCTCCATTCCCACCAAGAGGAGGATTCATCCAGCATGGACACGGAGGACGTGGTGTTTTTAACGCTAAGGACATCTCCTGCTACAATTGCGGACGCAAAGGCCATTCTCACGGGACTGTTTCCAGCCCCGTCAACCACGACAAACCGGGCCTCCCCAAGGGCGGAGTGCCTATATAGAAGAAGTTCCTACCGCACCCCCAAGTGTAGCGGAGGAACCACTCATCAACCTGGATGAGCCAACCACTCCATCGCAAGAAACGGAGACGCCGATGACCCTGATGATGGGTAAAATGGCGGAGCTTCACAACTAGATGGGAGAATGGATGAGGAAGGATTTTCCCGACGCCTGAACCCATCGGCCTGGGTGAGGGCTTCACAATGTAACTCACAGTTCATAACGCGCTATCGATCTATGCATGTTTCAGTTTCGATCTGCACGAGTAACTCAATGGCCGACAAGAAAGCACTGGTGGACTCTGGAGCCACCAATAACTTCATGCATCCCGACTTCGCCAAGCAAATGGGCATCGGGATTAAAGAACTAGAAAGACCCCGCAGCATTTGGAACATCGACGGAACGCACAACAAAGGGGGCAAAATCACCCACTACACAGATCTGAATGTCCAAACCGATGGCAAGATAAAAACCATCCCATTCTTTATCACGGATGTGGGAGGAGAAGCCATCATCCTGGGATACCCCTGGCTAGCCACCTTCCAACCGCGCATTCACTGGGCCTCGGCCACCATGGACACCAGGCAATACCCCATCGTAATACGAACCACGAGCCCACTCAGGCCATTCACCCTCAAAACGGCAGTGGAACAACTACGACACACTCTACAACAGGCAATCGACACGGAGAAGAAGCACATCCTCGAAGAACTAGAGGAAGACTCACTCCCGGTACATCTACGGACAACGGCAACAGAACTGGCTATCGACGCACAGCAGTACACAGAGAAAAAGGAAATCCCGGAAGAATACAGACAACACGCCAAGGTCTTCAGCGAAGAAGAATCACACCGCCTCCCACCCTCTAGACCATGGGATCACGCCATCGACTTCAAACCAGGAGCTCCTGATCACATTGACTGCAAAGTCTACCCGGTAAACCAAACAGAGGACAAAGCGCTTGAGGAATGGCTCGAAGCCGAACTAGCCAAAGGGTACATTAGACCCTCTAAATCCCCGTATGCATCCCCTTTCTTCTTCATCAAAAAGAAAGACGGAAAGCTACAACCAGTACAGGACTATTGGACGATCAACAAATGGACCATACGCAACCAATACCCGCTCCCTCTTATACCGGAACTCATTGCAGACCTCAGCGGGGGGAACGATCTTCTCCAAATTCGACGTACAATGGGGGTATAACAACATACTCATCAAGGACGGTGACCAGGAAAAAGCTGCGTTCAAAACAAAGTACGGCTTATACGAACCACTGGTAATGTATTTTGGACAAACGAACTCGCCGGCCACCTTCCAAGCCATGATGAACTACATCCTCAAACCACTTATTGAGTTCTTCGAACTCAGAGGAACCGTCATACGAGCATATATGGATGACATCGGCATAGCAACTTTGACCACGGAACAAGATCACACAGAAGCCGTACACGCAGTCCTGGACCTCCTAGAAGAACACGATTTATACCTGAAACCGGAGAAATGCACCTTCCACTCTTCGTCCCTCGATTACCTGGGGGTAATCATTGAAAAGGGGGTGATTCGCATGGACCCCATCAAAATTTCGGGCATACGCGAATGGCCTACCCCAAAAACCTTTAAACAGGTGCGATCCTTCCTAGGCTTTTGCAACTTTTATCGCGCTTTCATCCGAAATTTTGCCACACACGCAAGACCCCTCAACAAACTCACTCGCAAAGACATGGAATGGACATGGGGAACAGAACAACAACAGGCATTTGACAAACTCAAGGAGCTAGTAACACAGGAACCAGTGCTCAAACACCCGGAGCTAGACAAACCCTTCGAACTAGAAGTCGACGCATCAGGATACGCAGTAGGAGCAGTGCTACTCCAATGAGGGGAGGACAACAAACGCCATCCCATTGCATATTACTCGAACACCCTCAGCGCAGCAGAACGAAACTACGACATCTACGACCTGGAACTACTAGCTATAGTCAAAGCCCTACGTAACTGGAGGCAATACCTCACGGGATCACCACACAAGATCAAAGTATTTTCGGACCACATGAATCTACAATACTGGAGATCCCCTCAAAAGATATCCAGACGTGTAGCCCGGGAAGTACTCGAACTCTCCGAATATGACATAGAGATTCACCACATCAAAGGCACAGCCAACGGACGAGCAGACGCACTATCCAGAAGACCAGACTATGACCAAGGAGACCATGACAACGAACAAGTCACAGTACTTCCGGACCACATCTTCGTCAGGGCAGCAGAAATCGACACCACAGAAGATCCGACGCGACTGGGGAATACAGTAACTGTAGCAGAAATGCAGCCCACAAACCCGGTATACACGCAAGAGGAAGAAACCATCCGGCGATGGGTAGACCCTCACAAGCTGAAGAAAATCGAAGGTACATGGTACAAGGACGGACAACGTGCAGTCACGGGAGACCAATACGAACGAAGACACATCATTCAAGCTCATCACGACCCACCGATACACGGGCATCCGGGAATTAGCCGAACAATCAAAATGGTTGAACGATACTACTGGTGGCCAGGTCTACGACAGGAGGTGCAAGATTACGTTAAGGGATGCACAGACTGCCAACGAATCAAAGTCAACAACCGCCCCACACATGCCCCACTACAACCTATATTCCCAAGACCGGAAGCCATGCCCTTCGAAACGATAGCACTGGATTTCATAACAAAACTACCCCAAGCAGACGGCTGTGACACGATACTGACAGTAACAGACCACGACTGTTCAAAAGCGGCTATATTCATCCCGTGCCTGGAAGAGATAAGCGCAGAAGGAACTGCAGCCCTGTACGTGAAACACATCTTCTCCCGATTCGGACTACCGGCGCGCATCATTAGCGATAGAGATCCTCAATTCGCGTCCAAGTTTACACGCGAACTATGCAAGATACTAGGGATCGAGCAAAACATCTCCACAGCCTATCACCCCAGGACGGACGGACAGTCGGAACGTACCAATCAATGGTTAGAGCAATACCTACATTTCTGGGTCAACGAACGACAAGACGACTGGACCCACTACCTCCCAATGGCAGAATTCACTCACAATAACTGGCCTAACGAATCTACCAAGGAATCGCCCTTCAATATTCTCATGGGGTACAACCCACGTGCCGATTGGACGGATCGACCCTCCCCTATTCCCCAGGTAGCACTTCGCATCAAACAGTTCAAAGAGGCTAGAATGCGCACCCAGGAACTGATGAAGAAAGCGCAGCAGGGGTGGATCAAACACAAAGATACACCCAAGTACAAGACAGGAGACCTCGTATGGCTAGAAGGATGCCACCTACGTACCAACCAACCAACGGCAAAACTCGCGCCCAGGAGACACGGCCCCTTTAAGGTCATACAGGTGATGTCCGCAGTCAATTATCGACTGGAACTTCCCACGCAGTGGAGCATCCATCCAGTGTTCCATACGGACCTTCTGACTCCTTATCGCGAAACTCCCACACATGGCCCCAACTACCAGCGCCCGCCACCAGATCTGATTGACGGCGAAGAAGAATACAAGGTCAAGAAGATTCTAGATTCCTGGCGCTTCGGCAGAACAAAGAAACTGCAGTATTTGGTCAAATGGCGCGGATACCCAGACTCCGATAATCAATGGGTCTTGAAGGATGACATATTCGCTGATGAAGCGATAAGGGAGTTTAAACGTTTGAACCCCGCTCGAGAAACACATATAAGCGCAGGGCTTTCCCAAGAGACGTCCCCATCTCCCTCTCTCATACTTCCACCTACTCATGTCCAACTCTCCAGTCCAAGTCCACTATGTCCTCGACGACCTACTCCCCATCTCAGTCCAGCCCACTGTCATCATTCAGAACGCCCCGCCATCACCATCCCTGTCGCCTGCCCAGTCCGTTCAACCCAGCCCCAGTCGTCCAACTACCCCCATTCCATCCCTTCTTCCTTCGCCAACACCTACAACAGCGGGCACACGAAGCCCGTCTCCGCAAAGCTATGTTCCCACGAGACCTCCGTCCTGTCAAGACGAGACTCAGGTACAAGAAGATCGAGCATACGACCGGTACCTGTCGCAGGAGCATTGCCCGCTCAACCAACACCTCACGTATGGGACTCACCTCACCACTACTCACGACGAAACCCCGCCGCTATGCAGCACCGACGGGGAACCTCTCACTCTCCCCCCATCGGAAGGATCCGAGAGACGCCGCCTCTACCGTCCGGAGGAACACAGTCCAGTTTCCCGATCTCGCGTGGAAACTCCGCCACCGCGCGGGTTCCACCACAACAGGGGAGTTCATTTCATCCCCTTCCAGATTCGCGACGCTCAGGGCCGGCTGCACCCAGCTCGGTATATGCAGCTCATCTTTACGGCGGACCCCTTCGTCCTCGCCTATCGACGAGGCAGCAACCAGCAGTATGGCAAGTCGGTGCACGCCGCCCCCAGCTACGACTGACCCACACCCACCTACCACGACGACGATCTGGTCTTTCTAGACCAGGACAGCAGCTACCGCGAGTCGGTCGATATGGCGTGCATGGCCATGAACGACCTGACGGTTACAGCGGAAGTCCACCGCTATCGCTGCCTCCAAGCGGGATACACGGCCAAGGAGGAAGAGCTCAAGAAGAAGGTCGACGAGCTTGACAAGATTGGACGAATGCGTCAAGAGTGCGTATTACGCCTCCAGCGTGCTGACGCCATCAAGCGCATCGAAGACGAACGGGACTCTTACCGCCCGGGAGTCGAAGAAGGGGCACGGATTGCGCGCCTCCGAGAGGAGATCTGCCGCGGTCGGTCTGGTGCCCGATCCTGAAAAGGGGGTGATGTTACGTTTCGACCTGGAAGTGGACACTGACGCTCGGGGATGACACCACGTCAGCGATATATCGTCATGGACTTGTAGGATCAGTCAGCCGGGTAAGCTCTGGGGCATGTGATTGTGTACGATAACGGTTCGGATCTCTTATCGATGTGACTCATACTAGGATAGCTGTACTAGGGTTTGCTCTACTTACGCTATTGGCTAGTTTAGTTTGGAGCGGCGCTTGAAAGCCCATGAGTATCTGTATAAGTAGTCGAGGTTGAAGACCAGGATCGCCATCTTGGTCTTCTTCAATACCACCATCTTCGTTGTCTCTTCATCTCTCGGACTCCTCTCCCTGTGAAGTGAGTTGCCTCCAGCATATCCCCTTAGACCAGGGATCCCCGTGAGCTTATCCCGAGTTCCCCGTCGCGGGCAGTGGACACATATCCTTTGGGAACGGTATATCACCGGGTATTCTTGTACCACAACGAACAAGTCGCCAAACCCTACGGCTACATTTACATCGTTGACCACCCTTCTTGGAGAACCATCGTACCTCTCGACGAACCCCCAATTGACGTACCTCAGGAGGAGGACTTACACGCATTCATCGCATTAAACGGGGACCTAGCCCCACATCCAGCTGAGTATCCAGACTCTATCACCAATCGCCTGTTCTATCGACCGCTTAGGATCGCCACGTCAACTGAGGCCTAAGTCAGGCAAACATCCATGGTAGACGTTACATTGCTGCAACTTGATGAGGCAATCCAGCTGCCATTCCATGTCCAGACTCAACGCTGGGGGAACGTCGTCTTCGCGACGATGTTTTTCCTTCCCCTTCCCCTTCCCCTTGGAGCTCTGCGCCTTCGTGCGTGTAGACTCATGCTGCGAGTGTGCGAAGGTCAGTGGTATATCTTCATTCCATGCCATGTGACTCACTATGTCTTTCACTTCCATCGACACTGCGCGCGTCCGTGCCGAGCGTATTTTTTCTATCAGCCGGGCAATTGCATCGGCCCAGTCATACCCAGACCCGAGGTCCGTCCATGCGCCTCCTTCTCCGCTGATTTGAAACACAAGGCGCACCTCACTATGAGGCCCATTGAGGTGACGACAGACCTCCTCACAGAAATCTGTTCACGTCATGTCAGTCTGCATGGAAAACGCGTGCTTGATGTGGTCGTTGACCACCTCAGCCTGGAATCGCCAAACTTCAAGCAGTCAACAACTAACCTCTCGGCGCAAAGGTATGTGACGCTCACCTCCATTACTGACTTCTTTGTTGGGGTAGAGCCTACCCGGCCAGGCACCTACAGTCGATGACGGGGCAGCGTGATTCGTACCCGCACCCCCATCACTTCCAGCTGCTCCTGTATCCCCATGCCTAGCGTGATCCATTGGTCCATTAGCGACACAACCACGTGCCCTATTTGCAGGTGGGTCCTCGTCACCAGCAGTGGCGCGTTGGGTGGCTAACGGGTACTCAAGGAACGGACTTGGCGCAAATACTGGCGGAGGTCCCATGGGGTATTGAGCATAACCCCAAGGCTGGAAGGGTGCGTATTGAGAGTGCTGCGGGACTGGTGGATACACCGGAGGGTATGGCATTGCACCATATGGATGCGCATGGGTTGGTGGTGCGTTCATAGCCAGACTGGTTGGATTGTACTGACCACCGAATTGACTTGGAGGACCTCCCATTGGCGGCAGGTGCAGAGGCGGCAGTGGTGGCAGTGGTGGCACTGGAGGAGTCTGAGGTGGGACATGGCCTTCAGGTGGTGGTAGGGATTACCAGGGGTCGGCAAAACCCGCAGGGGTTTAGGGTAAGGGTTTGCCGGGTAC
The DNA here is from genome assembly GCA_024734325.1 of Lactarius hatsudake. Classification (NCBI taxonomy): domain Eukaryota; kingdom Fungi; phylum Basidiomycota; class Agaricomycetes; order Russulales; family Russulaceae; genus Lactarius; species Lactarius hatsudake. Next base: position 104,777 of record JANSJP010000156.1, on the reverse strand, counting down.
GGGTAAGGGTAAGCGATCTCAAACCCTTGCAAACCCGTACCCGTACCCCCGGGTTTTCTTTCTTTCTTTCCTTATTTTCCTGGTTCTTGCGAGTGCGGGTGCGGGTGCGGGTTTGATTTTCCGTACCTGCAGCAATACTGCACCCTTTGTTGCGGTGTTACAGGTGTAGCATAGGTTTGTATATATCTTGTACACGAAGTATCTACACACTAGCTACTATTACGAGAATCCCCGCTGCATGCTCGCCGTCCGAGTTGTCGCCATCGTCGCTGTTGTCGACACCGTCTTGTCGTCGTCGCTGTCGTCAACACCGTCTCGCCGTTGTCGTCCTCGACACCATCTTGTCATTGTCGTCGTCGTCGTCTTGTAGTTGTGGCTGGGGCTGCGTCGACGGAGTGCCCATTGGCACTGTTGCCGCCGTCGTTGTCGCCACAACTGGCCCTGTGATGGTGGGGCACCAGCGGCGGTTGTAGCGCACGCCGCATGCAGCTCGGGGCTGCATCGGGGATGTCCAATGTGTCTGAGTCGTTATCGTGGACTCGTAGCCATCGTTGACAGCGCACGTGGCTCGGGCTTCATTTGCAGAATGCCCGCTGCCGTCGTCACCACTGTGGCTTGCTGTATTGTCGTTGTCCGGTGAGCCGCACGGCGCACATCTAACGGGTCGTTAGATTTGGGGCATGACGCCGTCTTCTCTGGTTGAGTTATCTACTGAGGTGTATCCCTGCAGATTGACATCAGCAGGATATAACATGCACTCACCTGCGGGATTGAGCGAGAGTGATAGCAGTTCACTACGACGAGGGCAAATGGTGACTAAGCAAAGGCAGTGAACAAAAGTGGCAATCACCGGGGCCATATTGGAAAGACGCACGCTTGGGGAAACGATCAACGGCAAGTTCCTGCCACACTACACCAACCACGACAACAACAAGACGGGGCGCTTCACCGACGCAGCCCTAACCCGAAGAGCCGACCACTAGGCGCCATCCCACCTGTGATGACTCACTGTCACTCGACAGGGAATCACGACGGCGGAAGCGGAAGACCGGGGGTGGTGGAGAACGCGAGGCGGGGCACAGGGACGACTGTGATGGAACGCTTTGGCTCAACCGTCAGAACTGGCGCAACGGCTCAGGGAAGTGGCGCTAAGTGCAAGCTACTCAACTTGCAGCTGAAGGGGCACAGGCTCAAGGCTGGGAGAGGCAAAGGGAGGATGTCACAAGTGGACAGTCTGAGGGACTGTCCGTTCTATTGCGCTAGCTTATATACCTACAGGGATGGTCTGTGCGTAGGTTTAGGGCAGGCTTAGGGCCGCCCACGGGTGCTGCGGAATACTGCGGAATGGAACGTTCCAGAGACGTCTAAATATAACGTCCAATGAGAAATCAGTATTGTATCGTACGACTGTCCCACAGTCGATTGCGCCATAGTGGTGTGACTGCTCCGCAGTCCAATGGGAATAATTGTAGAAGTGGTACGACTGCGCTCCGCAGTCCAATCAGATAAATCCAAGGAGTGGTACGACTTGGAGTCGTCAGGTGACCTGATAAACGATGAGAGATCACGTGATCCGTCACGTGATCGTCGGAGTACGAAATTCAAACTCCGATTTCGGATTTCCCCTTTAGGAAGGAGATTACATAAGACCGGGCCGACGCGGACCGGTCTTAGACACCTGAGTCACGACCCAAACTCTTAGGTTCGTGACACCACCAATGCCCCACCAATGCAAGTCCGACTGTGCCCGCCCCAAATGTGACGCCGGCAGCATCCCACACCAGCAGCAGGAACAATGACAAGGCGGCAACGACGACTCGGCGACGCTTCAGTGATGATGGCGGCAGCGGCTGCAGTGACAACAACGACGGCGATGGCGACGACACGACAGACGACGACGGCGATACGACAGACGACGACGGCGAGACGACAGGCGACGACGGTGACGACACGACAGATGACGGTGGTGACGCTGCGGGCAATGACGATGCAGTGGGCTTGGTAGTTATCTTTTAGTAGTACTTTGTTTAGACAGTTTAGTAGTGCAGTATGAATATTGAGCCTGTCCTGATCCGCAGTGCCAACCCGCCAACCCGGGCACTACCCGCGCGCACCCCCCAAACCCCCCATCGACCCGCGTCAACCCCTACCCCTACCCGCATCAACCCCTACCCCTGGCTCACGGGTAGGGGTTGATGCAGGTAGGGGTAGGGGTTGGGTCAAAATTACCCCGGGGTGACCCCTGGTAATCCCTAGGTGGTGGTGGTGGCAGTGTAGGGATTGCTGCAGGTGTCTCTGGAGCGGATGGCTGTGACAAGCGCAGAGTGACCTTGCGCACACGGGATCATGGCTGACTGTCTGCTGGTGTCTCGGGAGTGGGAATAGGAAGGGACATTGTTGTTGAGGTATGTCTTTGACACTTTTGGTGCCAATGCCCGCTATTTATGCTCTGCACTTTTCAGGGTTTGTCTTTTCGTGTCGCGCCGTTGAGTCGCCTTCCCCGCTCTTCCCCTCACTACCTGCTGGCGCCCCGTGCCGAACACCGTCGCCACAAGCGGGTACCACAAATACCCGCAAGGGTGCCGATGGGCTGCGTTGACAACACAAGCAGTGTGATGCGTACACTGTAAAGACGTACTATATTGTATCACGGTGAGACCACCTCCTGTGTTTTCGAGCATGTACTCAAGGCTGACTGAGTGCTTTGTCCGGGATACATGCAAGTTTCATGCAGTGGTGCTGCGCTGCAAGCCGTACTCGTCTGTTTTCAACCCTCCCTCTCCGGATCGCTGCCATGGCATCCTCCTTCCATTTCGATCTTCCGCCAACATTACCGCATCCACTTGGGAACGATGTATTTGGAGAATTCATCTGTATTTCGACTTTTGACGACACATCCACTTGGGAACGATGTATTTGGGGAATTTATCGGTATTTCGACTTTTGACGACACATCCACTTGGGAACGACGTATTTGGAGAATTCATCGGTATTTCGGCTTTTGACGACACTCCTGGATCTCGTTGCGAGTTCATCTATGAATCCTAGCCCAGAGTCCTCTTGTTGACAACCAGGCTCTTTACTGTACTGTAATATTTATAAAACCTTTCTTTGTGTCGTCGAAATCAACTTGTTACCTGCACAGACCGAGGTCGTCATAGCATAGTGCTTCACTACGCCGATGGCATGATTTTCAAAACCGATAAGTAAATATAAAACTTTATTTATTAATTACTACGATTAAATTTTGTGGGAAAGAAATTCGGCATGGTCACCAAGGTGCCCATTCAAACACCGCCTATACACCCAAAGTAGTCGTAACATGACAACTGTTATGAAACCCGCTGTAGTATGTTCATGAGTTCAGTCGTGTGGTTCTACTGTAGCGGCGACAGTCCGTCACGCTCCTCGTGGGGGAGGCCAACAAAGACAAAGTCATCGTTACAGTAACTCGTACGACTGTACGTCACATCTGTTAGCGAGAGCATATAGTCTGTTTCGTTAATGTGTGTGGATATCAAATACGACCAGAACCATCGGATCGTACGACGCCAGTATGCAACCCGTACAGGACTCCCCCTCACTTTCCATTGACAGGGTAGGACTCGAGTCTTTTCTCAAACTCGTATAGCGTGTGGACGATAGTTATAGACCAGGTTATGGGGCGACCAGAGAGTCGGACCACAGTGACGAAGTTGTCAACGGAAACTGAATATTGAATATCGAATGGTCGTTTTACAGTAGCTAAGAACGTGTGTATCATACATAAGACTGGTCATGCCCTCCGGAAACCAGTCGACTGTGCCATTCAAGGTGCCGTTTGAACATTTGAACACTGATAGGGGTCTGTCGATTCCGTGGCATTCTTTCTTTTCTTTCTATCGCATATATTCCGAGTCGCAACCTACTAGGGCACTACTTGCACAAGATGTCAAGCATCCGAAGTGATGTTGGTCACGATGCCAGTGGTCCAATATTCCGAGTCAGAATACTACTAAGGCCCGCAGCAAGGCCAGTAGAGTTGAAGTTCTTGCTTCAAATAACCCACATCCTACGACTAGCCACCGGTCCAAAGACAACGTAAGCCATTTGGAAGCAGATTCTAAGATTAGGAATTTAGAAGAGTCAAGATGGGGCTTCATCCGGACATCGTTCTCTTTCAACTACTTTGCCGCTATCGGATCTCGGATGGCGGAGGGGTCCCACAGCAATAAGACCTCGCTGTCTTTGCGAGTCGCGACTTTGCTTCTCGAGAATGATGGTTCGTGCCGCGCTGGTTGAGCCGCGGGGAGACGGGAGACGGGGCGCGACACGACTATCTTGGCTGGCGGGAGGTCGGCTGCTGACTCTATTCCGATACGCGGTTTTCGGGGCATATACAAGCATTGCAATTAATTAGAGATGTATGAAGTTCGTGCACCCGCTGTATGTGGGGTGCGAAGAGGCAAAGAGAATGGCGGAAGCGCGAAGCGCTTCTCGTCGTCGTTCTCGATCGAAACTGAGGATTTCCGTCGCCGAGGCGAGGCAGCGACGGGTGGGTGGGACGCTCCCGGAGCGATCGGACGAGCGCTGGCGGCTGGAGCGATCCTCATCTACGATCCAATAAAGGGTGTGGTGGGCGGGTAAAAAATAAAGGATCCGGTTCTTCAGACCGGTTGAAAAGGTGGGCAGGCAGGTGGCGGCGGCGCGCAAGAGGGGAATGAGCACGTGCTGCTTCGCCCGCTCACTCAAAGACGGTGCTCTACAGTAAGGCACCGCTCGTGCCTCGCTCGCCTCAGAGTGTCTAATATGGGTTCGGAAAGTGCTCCTGGGCCCTCGAAATGGGTTTACCCATCCTAGCTGCCGTGTGGGAACGCAGTGCCAATGCCGTGCTGGCTGGCTAGCTACTTAAGCCGAGCAGGAAGCCTTTCCCAAGGCCTTTCCTCCTCCCCACTCGTGTTCACCCACTTTGCAGTCAGTCTACCAGAGGTAGTGCCATGCCATGCCATGCCATGCTACTAGCCAACTCCCCTGGTAGATGATAGGACTGGTAGGCTCCATAAATGGACTTGGAAGGCGCAGCGGTCGAGGTAGCGGTAGCCCCCCGACGAGAGCTTTCGCAGGTTCAAACCGCTACTGACTGCCTGGCCTTGCCCACCTCTGGGCATACTGTACTGACCCTTATCATCGGAGATGGGTGGCAGACGGATGTACCATGTTGGGTCTGACAGCCCGAGCGCTCCTCTGCACAAAGTCATTTCCCTTTGCCCTAGCAGGCAGAGGCCGCGCGACCATTTGAGGAGGGTTCCTCGAAAGCCGCGGGTTGCGTTGCGTGTTGACACAACCATAGTGGTACCTGCCGCGGGCTGCCATTCCGCTCCAACGTCGATGCTGACGCTCTAAAAAGCTTTGCAAGCTAAGTACTTAGTGTTCTAGTCCTCAGGGCTCTCCGGCCTCTAGCCTTCTGAATAGCACAGTCCACTTGAACCCCCACATACTACCTTCCTGGCTGATCTCATATGCACATTCGATACCACTGGCTCTATGCCCTCTCATTCCTCACTGTCACACCCCTCGCCGACCTCGCGACGTCCCTCGCTCCTTGGGGCGACGTGCGTGTAAAGGACGCTTGGAGTGCCGTTCCCGCCAACTGGGAGACTCTGGGCTGCCCGTCCGCCGGTACCACTATCGACCTCTACATTGCGCTCAACCCCCGCCACGACAACGCGTTGGTTGATGCACTATACGAGGTCAGCGACCCCAAGCATCCAAGGCACGTCCATCTCGCCGCTGCTCCTCTCGCGCCTTCTTTAAGGTGTGCCGCTCCTCCCGTTCCAGATATGGCGCATACCTCTCTAAGGAACAGGTCGCCGAACTGGTCAGGCCGCACCCAGACACGCTCGAGCTTGTCACTTCCTGGCTCGCACATCACGGCGTGCAGCCCTCCTCGATCTCAACGACACACGGCGGTGCGTGGCTGACGGTCAGCAACCTGCTCGTGTCGCAGGCCAGCGAAATGCTCGGGGCGTCATACCAGCTATACCGGCATGCCAAAGTGAATGATACCATAATCCGGACGGTTAGCTACGCACTGCCTGAGATATTGCACGCACACATTCAAGCGGTCGCGCCGACGACATACTTCGCATCCACACGGACGCTGCGGCAGACATCACACAGACACTCCGTCGAAGCAGAGGCAATGTTGGAAGAGGCGGAGGCGGCGTCGGGAAAGCCCTTGACGGCGCTGTCGAGCCGCGACGACGAGGCGCTTACGCCGTCGGAAATACGCTGGTTGTACGAGACGTTCGCATATGTTCCCACCGCAGCTGACCGGAATACGCTCGGGGTATTTGGCCTCCTGGGACAATACCCGAGTCAGACGGATCTCGCTGTGTTCATGACTCACTTTCGCTCCGATGTGCGCCCACCCAGTCTGGCAACCTTCATCGTCGAGCTGGTGAACGGCGGCGGGTACGACCCAGACGACCCCGGCGATGAAGCGAACCTCAACGTCCAGTACACCTCAGTCATGGCTTACCCTACCCCGATCATTTTCTACAGCATCGGTGGCACGGGGAAGTGGGTGACAAGTACCGGCGAGCCATACTCTGGAGACGAGTGGCTCGAGTCACTCGGTTACTTGCTCGAAAAGGCGGACATCCCGCAGACCATCAGCATATCATACGGCACCTACGAGCGGAGTGTTCCGCGGGAATATACGAGCGCCCTGTGCATCCTGTTTGCACAGCTCGGCGCCCGTGGCGTTAGCGTCCTCCTTTCTACAGGCGATGACGGCGTCGGCAAGAACTGCATGGACGATTCGGGAAACGTCCGATTCGTCACCGATTTCCCTGCATCCTGTACGCGTCGCATTTTATCACCCCTTAAAGTACTACACAAGCCCAATTACAAGTCGCTCATTAGAATTCCGTGGTTCGGCAGGTCCCTATCTCACTGCCGTCGGCGGCACTACAGACTACGACCCCGAGGTTGCTGCTCCCCTCTCTGGAGGCGGCTTTTCGGACCACTTTCCACGACCGGCCTACCAGGACGTCGCCGTGTCCGCATTCCTCGAGCGTCAAGGCACCCAGTATGCTGGCCTCTACAAGTGCGCTCGTTGCTGTCACCTGCCAGTGACCCAACCGTTTCTTACTCTGTGATTTGTCAGCCGTGAGGGTCGTGGCATCCCTGACATAGCCGCCCAAGCTCTCATGCTCCCAGTCGTCGTTGGAAACGATGGCATATATATGGATGGCACGAGCGGTGCGACTCCCGTGTGTCTTTCCCTGTTCCATCCGCTCTACGTTGTCCGTTCTCAGCTGACCATCAATGCCCAGATAGTCGCAGGCATAATCTCGCTGCTGAATGACTATCTTATTTCGAATGGAAGGCCCCCGCTTGGATTCCTCAATATCCGGCTATACGACGACGGGTTTGCGGGCCTCAACGACATCACATCTGGCTCTAACCCTGGTTGCGACACCGATGGATTCTCTGCCGTCCCTGGATGGGATCCCGTCCGTTCTGCCAGACTTGTTTTATTCGTTTTCGAGGTTGGCTGATTTGTGTTGCATAGGTCACGGGTCTTGGGACGCCGGACTTTGAAAAGCTGCAGAACATCTTTGTGATACCCCTGGGAGGCGGCACAGGACAGGGAAATCAGCCGATGAATAACAGCGATGTGTAAGTCCCGCTTCCAAACTACATCAGGAAAAACCTCCCGCGCTAGCGAGGGGTGCCAATAATTGTGCTCTAATCATCAGATGATTATCGTGTTTAAACAATCATTAATCATTATCAAATTTATAACTGTCAAATGACTACAACACAAATCAAATGGGAACTAATGACATCCGTATTACAGAGACAATATGGCGGGTTAACAAGGCACAGCTCTGAAAACCCACCTCTGAAATTGCTCAATGCGGCCCCTGGTACGGTGGGGGTGCATAGACGGCCATCTGACGGTGAACGAGACCTGACAGTGAATGAGACCATGGGACAAAAACAAAGCTCAAACAAGGCTCCCCTTTGGCTCAGGACAAGAGCTGAGACGAGCCCTGGTGAGGGCTGGACTAGGCCTGGGCTCGAGCTCAAGCCGAGGCTTGACACACATCCAGTAGGCCCGTAGTACCCTACAAGCAATGGTGGTAGGAAGGGGACATTTTTCCTAATGCTGCGGGTTGCGTTCTGTTGAACCCCCAGGTACTACCTTCATAATCATAGCTGAGCGCTGATCCACGCTGATCTCCTGTACTCATGTGATACCAGTCATACCGCTGGTTCTATGCCCTCTCATTCCTCACTGCTGCGCCCCTCACCAACTTTGCGGCGCCCCTCGTACCTTGGGATGACATGTGTGTACTAAGTGACATCAGCAAAAATACAAGTCGCTTTTTTGAGTCCCTTTCTCAGCTTCTGGAAATGGCAAAGGGACAGAAGCTGGGAAGGGGTTTGCCACTGGAAGGGTAATACCTTTCAAAGCCCTGCTAGAAGGATACCTGTCTGCAGCTGTTTTTAAAATAGACCCCTCCACCCGCACCACCTTGTTTTCTTCCAGTGGTGCATATGGTTGGTAGGTATCACTCCACCGAGTCCGTTATGTAAACTTCAGATACAGGACCCTGGCGGCCTGGCCTGCAAGCTTATACAAATATACGTTCATGGTATTGATCCCCCTTCTAAGACCCACTGGCATCACATCCTGATACCCTCCAAGGTGGAATTAGTGTAGCGACATATCAAGTATTGGAAAATCCAGGACATAGTACGCTAGGAACAGGGAAGAGTCGGACAGTCGGACAGTGTCGCGCGGGTGTGTGCGTACTGGCTCATGCACTGGCAGCAGATGAGGTCCGAGTTTTGTTGTGCGAGATCGCAGCCTATACATGATTGTCAACTTGAACATCGTTCGCGGTCTCTGACATCTATTGAAAGCGCCAGTCTCGTGCACGGACGTTGAAATGAATGTTTGGTTGTTACAATTTATGAGGTGGACGTCGCGCGGGTCGAGTGAATTGACGCGAAACATTTTCCTTCGTGCCTCGAATCGACTTGTGCGTAGTCTGGATGTGAGACTCACCTAGTATCGCTATTATTCACCAGGTCCACGAATCTTCGGCTGACTTCCCTGTCCCGCGCCGCCTCCCAAGGGTGTTATAAATATGTTCTGAAGTTTTTCAAAGTCCAGCGTCCCAAGACCCGTGACCTATGCAACACAAGTCAGCCAACCTCGAAAACGAATAAAGCAAGTCTGGCGAGACGAACGGGATCCCATCCAGGGACGGCAGGGAATCCATCGGTGCCGCAGCCAGGGTTAGAGCCAGATGTGATGTCGTTGAGGCCCACAAACCCGTCGTCGTACAGCCGGGTATTGAGAAAACCAAGCGGGGGCCTTCCATTCGAAATAAGATAGTCATTCAGCAGCGAGATGATGCCTGCCACTATCTGGACATTGATGGTCAGCTGAGAATGGACAACGCAGAGCGAAAGAAGCAAGGAAAGACACACGGGAGTCGAGCCGCTCGTGCCATCCATAGCCACGCCATCGTTTCCGACGACGATTGGGATCAGGAGAGCTTGGGCGGCAATGTCAGGGATACCCCGACCCTCAGGGCTGCACAAATCACAAAGTAAGAAACGTTTGCGTCAGGTGACAGCAGCGAGCGCACTTGTAGAGACCAGCATACTTGGTGCCTTGGCGCTCGAGGAATGCGGACACGGCGACGTCCTGATAGGCCGGTCGTGGAAAGTGGTCCGAAAAGCCGCCTCCAGAGAGGGGAGCAGCAACCTCAGGGTCGTAGTCTGTAGTGCCACCGACGGCAGTGAGATAGGGACCTGCCGAACCACGGAATTCTAGTGAGCGACTTGTAATTGGGCTTGTGTATTACTTTAAGGGGTGATAAAATGCGACGCGTACAGGATGCAGGGAAATCAGTGCCGAATCTGACGTTTCCCGAATCGTCTATGCAGTTCTTGCCGACGCCGTCGTCGCCTGTAGAAAGGAGGACGCTAACACCACGGGCACCGAGCTGTGCAAACAGGATGCACAGGGCGCTCGTATATTCTCGGGGAACATTCCGCTCGTAGGTGCCGTATGATATGCTGATGGTCTGTGGGATGTCCGCCTTTTCGAGCAAATAACCAAGCGACTCGAGCCACTCGTCTCCAGAGTATGGCTCGCCGGTACTTGTCACCCACTTCCCCGTGCCACCGATGCTGTAGAAAATGATCGGGGTAGGGTAAGCCATGGCCGAGGTGTACTGGACGTCGAGGTTCGCTTCATCGCCGGGGTTGTCTGGGTTGTACCCGCCGCCATTCACCAGCTCGACGGTGAAGGTCGCCAGACTGGGGGGGGGCACATCGGAGCGAAAGTGAGTCATGAACGCAGCCAGATCCGTCTGACTCGGGTATTCTTTCCGGAAGCCAAATATCCCGAGGGTATTCCGGTCAGCCGCGGCGGGAACATATGCGAACGTCTCGTACAACCAGCGTAGTTGCGACGGCGTGACCATCTCGTCGCGGCTCGACAGCACCGTCACGGGCTTGCCCGACGCCGCCTCCGCCTCCGCCAACGCCGCCTCTGCTTCGACAGAGCGTCTGTGTGATGTCTGCCGCAGCGTCCGTGTGGATGCGAAGTATGTCGTCGGCGCGACCGCTTGAATGTGTGCGTGCAATATATCAGGCAGTGCGTAGCTAACCGTCCGGATTATGGTATCATTCACTTTGGTATGTCGGTATAGCTGGTATGACGCGCCGAATATTTCGTTGGCCTGCGACACGAACACGTTGCTGACCGTCAGCCACGCGCCGCCGTGTGTCGTTGAGATCGAGGAGGGCCGGACGCCGTGATGTGCGAGCCAGGAAGTGACAAGCTCGAGCGTGTCTGGGTGTGGCCTGACAAGTTCGGCGACCTGTTCCTTAGAAAGATGTGCGCCATATCTGAAATGCGGCACACGTGTTGTATGAAGGCGTGAGAGGAGCGGCGGTGAGACGGACGTGCCTTGGATGCTTGGGGTCGCTGACCTCGTATAGTGTATCAATCAACGCGTTGTCGTGGCGGGGGTTGAGCGCAATGTAGAGGTCGATAGTGGTGCCGGCGGACGGGCAGCCCAGAGTCTCCCAGTTGGCTGGAACGGAACTCCAAGCGTGCTTCACACGCACGTCGCCCCAAGGAGCGAGGGACGTCGCGAAATCGGCGAGGGGTGTGGTAGTGAGGAATGAGAGGGCGTAGAGCCAGTGGTATCGCATGTGCACAGGAGACTAGCCAGGAAGGTGGTATGTGGGGGTTCAAGAGGACTGTGCTGTTCAGAAGGCTGGAGGGCAGAGAGCCCTAAGGACCGGAACACGAAATGCTTGGCTGAGATGACAGGCATTTATAGAGCGTCAGGATCGAGCCTGAGGTTAGATCGGAACGGCAGGTCCTACTATGGTTGCGCCAACACGGAACGCAACCCGCGGCTTTCGAGGAACCCCCAAATGGTAGTTGAAAGAGGACGATGTTCCGATGAGGCCCCATCCTGACGCTCCTAATCTAGGATAGACTCGTAACGAGCCGATCGAATGAGGATTTTTGAGTGGTCGCAAGCGACTGGAGGATCCTCGATTGTCCTCGAGGTTCTGCGATGCCGACACCCCATAGAGGGAATGGTCACCGGTATAACGCTGTGCTACTTCGACGGAGTGCCTGTGTCGTGTCTGTCGCAGCGCCTGAATGAAGGCGCGAACGGAGGAGCTGTGAGGTGGACGTTACAGTGCCTAAGTCGCTGATCTCGTATAGTGCGTCAATCAAGGCATTCTCTTGGTGGGGGTTGAGCGCAATGTAGAGGTCGATAGTGGTGCCGGCGGACGGGCAGCCCAGAATCTCCCAATTGGATGGAATGGCACTCCAGGTGTGCTTTGGCATCAGAAAACACATCCCCTCCCCCTTCCCCTTTGGCCCCCTTCCTCTTTGCTGCTCCTTCTGGGTACTTCCACCATACCCTCTTTGGCCTTTTTAGGTCACTACCGGACTTCTTGCCACCTTCAGTTTTTACGATACTACATTATATTAGGATGTAATTTGTTAACAAATCTACAGACTCGTCCTTCGTTGTCGTTGTCTCCATTCACATCACCACTGCTGCCGACACATCCATTGTTACCTCTGTCGCCGCTGCTTTGCCACCGTCATCATTAGCTGAGTTGTGGCTGTGGTCGTCTTCGTCACGCACTTTGTCATTATCACCATTGCCGTCTTTGTTGCACGCTTCGTCGTCGCGGTCACATTGTTGTGACTTCATCGTGGTCGTGGTCATTGTCGTGGTCGCGGTAGCATTGTCGTTATTACTGCCGTCGCCGTAGCTGTCGGCATCAGGCAACGTGGTCTGGGTGGGGTGGCAGGGGTGTTGCTGTGATAACCAGGTGTGACAGTGGGGTAGCGGCGGTTGGGCAAGACGGGGTCGGTGGGTGGGCAACGCTTGGGGCAACGGGGTCTATGCGGTGGCGGCCGGCGAATGGGGATGGTTTGCACGCACATGAGGGGAGGGGACGGCAGTGGGTGGCCACCGTTGTCCTGCACTGGTTCGAGATGAGATGGAAAGAAAAGGAAGAAAAAAACTTATCTAAACTGTTTGTCGGGTCAAGTGAGTACGGAAACGATCGGTGGATCGTGGGAATATTTTCCCGCACAAGTCGTTATAGCGGCTTTCATATCAAGTGGCCCCTGAGCTTTCGCCTAGCCCAGCGGACATTCAAAACTCAAGAGTAGGGTTCATAGTTAAGTGACGGAGAATTGGGGTTATAGAATAGTTATCTCAGAAAACTTGGGTTATGGAATAGTTATCTGCGTTGTCATGCTCGGCAGGTCATTATCCCTTCCAAACCTTCCAATCCCCCAACAAAAACCCTCAATGATGGTCCGCCAGTACTCCAATGACATCAAGGAGTTGGCCCTTATCACTGCCCATTTCCGCCCCGAACAACTTGTCTTTGCTGATGAGAGTCATTTCAATCGACTCACCCTGAGGAGGCCATATGCGCGGTCTATGTGTGGTGAGCATGAGTGGCCATTTTTCTGCATCCAGTCATGTCCCCAAAAAGGAAGGTGCCAAGAACATTACGTTTTTCCTGTCCTCACAAAACGGGCGTCCCCGAACAGCATTCGAGCTCAGTAAACTTTACTCTTAGTAGTGCAAATAAAACACTTTTATTTTTCAATTGCTATTTCCTTAATTGTACACTTTGTCTTTAGTCATCAAACATAAATCTCATATGTTTTTATAAGATGTTCACACAACTTAACAAAACAATAAATATATTTTTATTATCTAATTAGGTTACATCTACATTTTTTTGTTTAAGTCGTACTACGGCGTGCGAAAATGGGGTGCGGGCATGGTGAACGTGGGTGCATGAAGACCGCACTGGTCCTGCTGCCTGACACGGCTCGGCCTCGTGAGCCCCTGCTCGCGTGAACGGAGCGGCGTGCCTGTGTGCACCCCCTTCCACGCGAATGGGGAAGGGTGGGGTTGGGGATCACATGCCCCTTTCCCACGTGTACGGCGCGGCATGCCCGCGTGCACCCCTTCCGCGCGAGTGGAGCCAGGGGCGGTGTGCACTCGCATTCCCCGCGCGGACGGGGTGGCACGGCCAATGGGAAGGGAGGCGTCTGGGTGGCGTGAAGAGGGAAGGGTGGGAGTGGGGGGCGAGGTGGAGAGGTGGGGTGGTGTGCCGTCGTGTGCGCCCCTTCCACACGAATGGGAAAGGAAGGGGGGGTGGCCAGCATCGCGTGCCCCTTCCGCGTGTACGGGGCGGCGCAGACAAGAGGGAAGGGGCGGGGGCCGACGCGGAGTGCCCCCGGGGGTTGCGTGCCATCCCCCTTCCCACGCGTACAGGGTGGCACGGCCAAGTGGGAAGGGGAGGGGCCAGGGGCAACGTGTCCGCGAATGAGTGCTGCTGATGGAAAGAGGGGCGGCGGTGGCATGCCCTCATGCGCCACCCTTCCGCACAAATGTGGCGGCACGGAGAAGGCCGAGGGGCGGCGGGCATTGTGTGCCCCTATCTGCATGCGAAGGGGGTGGCGGCGGTCAATGGTGGGGGAAAGGGTGGGTGGGCGACTTACCCTCATGCGCCCCTCTCTGCGCATGATGCAGGGGAAAGAGGTGTCGGCCTGCCCTCTTGCGTCCCCTTTTCAACCTGAATGGGGTAGGCAGGGATGGGAGGAGAGGAGGGGAAAGCAGGAATGAGAAAGGGAAGGGTCCCTATGGAAGAAACAACACATGCCCGCCACATCAGCGCTTCAGTGTACATGGCAGGCACGTTTTGCTTCCGCCACAGGGTCCCGTGTGCACACCCTGGCGTGCCACCCCAACTTTTCCCCCCCATTCCCTCATCCTCCCTACCGATTGCATGCCACCCGATTTGTACAGAATCGAGTGCGTCCCCTCCCTCTCTTCCCTCCCTCCCATCCCTGTCGCCCTCCCATCTCCGCCGCCTTTCCCATTTGCATCAAAAAGAGGACGCAAGAGGACAGGCCGGCGCCCCTCCCCATCCCCTGCATCACGCACCGCCCCTTTCGTGCGCAGACAGGGGTGCACTAGGGTAAGTCGCCCCCTCCCCCTCCCCCGTCTTCCCCTTCCCCCGCATTGACCGCCGCCCCATTCGAGCGCAGAAAGGGGGCACACATAGGTAAGTCCCCTCCTCTTCCCCTCCAGCACTGACCGCCGTCCCTTCGTGTGTAGAAAGGGGGGCACACGAGGGCATGCCGCCCCTCCCCTTCCTGTCCCTTACCCCCTGTCCACACCACCTTGTTCGTGTGGAAAGGCAGCGCATGAGGGCACGCCCCCCCATCCCCTCCCCTTCCCCCATGTATCCATTCGCGTGCGGTGTACAATCATGCCACCGCCTGTTCTCCTTGTCCCCCCAGTCCCCCGGCGCTCCCTCCCCCCTGTCCGCACCGCTGCCCCCTCTCCCCGGCCCCTCCCCTCCCCATTCGTGCAGAAGGGGTACGCACGAGGGCACGCCGCCCCCAGCCCCTTCCCACTTGGCCATGCGGAAAGGGGGATGGCACGCGACCCCCGGGGGCACTCAACATCGGCCCCTGCCCCTTCCCTCTTGTCTGCACCGCCCCGTACGTGCGGAAGGGGCATGCGACGCTGGCCACCCCCCTTCCTTTCCCATTCGTGCGGAAGGGGCGCGCACGACGGCACACCGCCCCACCTCTCCACCTCGCCCCCCGCTCCCGCCCTTCCCTCTTCACGCCACCCAGACGCCTCCCTTCCCATTGGCCACGCCACCCCGTCCGTGCGGGGAACGCGAGTGCACGCTGCCCCTGGCTCCACTCGTGCAGAAGGGGTGCACGTGGGCACGCCGTGCCATACACATGGGAAAGGGGCATGTGATCCCCGACCCCACCCTTCCCCATTCGCGTGGAAGGGGGTGCACACAGGCACGCCGCTCCGTTCACGCGAGCAGGGGCTCACGAGGCCGAGCTGTGTCAGGCAGCAGGACCGGCGTGGTCTTCGTGCACCCGCGTTCACCATGCCCACACCCCATTTTCGCGCGCCGTAGTACGACTTAGACAAAAAATGTAGATGTAACCTAATTAGATAATAAAAATATATTTATTGTTTTGTTAAGTTGTGTGAACATCTTATAAAAACATATGAGATTTATGTTTGATGACTAAAGACAAAGTGTACAATTAAGGAAATAGCAATTGAAAAATAAAAGTGTTTTATTTGCACTACTAAGAGTAAAGTTTACTGAGCTCGAATGCTGTTCGGGGACGCCCGTTTTGTGAGGACAGGAAAAATGTAATGTTCTTGGCACCTTCCTTTTTGGGGACGTGACTGGATGCGGAAAAATGGCCACTGAAAAATGGCCACTGTGAGCGTGCATGCCGCTGTCACAGACATCTCAGGCCGCATCACAAACCTGGCCTGATGCAGACTAGCTGTACTCGTACCCTATGTATTTTCAATGTAATACAACTCACCTTAAATAAATTCTTTGTAATTACTACAATTTCTTTTTTTAATTTATTTTTGTGGGAAGAATACTCGGCATGGTCACTAAGTGCACATTCAGACTACGCCTATGAGCGAAAAATGATCACGAGGGGCCACTTGATATGAAAGCCGCTGTATTCCGGACCGACTGCCTCCACCTCGTTGTAAGTCCATAGTTGCTTGAACTCGCAGCTACTTTTACAAACCGGCCTGCTTCGTCTTCTCCCCCACCCTCACTCATCATGGCCGCCTCCCTGTCCCTCACATTCCTCACAGGTACACGTGCGCTGTCCTGCTGCCCAGTACCCCCTCCACAAATGACGTTTTTTCCGCTCATCCCTACTATCTCCACCCCAACTCGCACATTCACAGGCCACCCTCTGCACCCGCTAACACCTCACCACTTACCACTCCCACTTTGCGTGCACCCAAGCTCCTCGCTGCTGCTCTACCCGCTTGCAATACATTTAGCTAAGTTTTTTTTTTCTTTCCCTCTTTCTATCTCATCGAGGGGACCAATGTCAGATATCATTTCCGCCGTCCCTTGCGTGCATGTTGGCACCTCCATTTGCCAGTCAGTGGCAGTCACCACTGCATCGACCCTGTTACCCACGCAACGATCCACCGACACCATCTTGCTCAACCGCCGCTACCCCACTGTTGTGCCTGGTCATTGCGGCAACTAGCACCGGGCCCCCAGCTGTCCCCACCCACCCTGACTGAGATCCCAATAGCTGCGGCGACGGCAGTAACGACGACGACAACTGCAACCACGGTGAAGCGACAATGACATGACTATGACTGTGACGCGATAAGCGCGACGACAAAGCGCGCAACAAAGATGACGATGGCGACGACAACGACAGCAGGGATGGCTGTAACCAATGACGACTGCGAAGGCGATATAGTGACGACAATGGCCGCAGCGGGGACAGTGGCTGGGATGACAGCGGGAATGGCAGTGGTAGGGATGGCGGTGGCGGGGACGGCATTGTCGGTATGTGTAGAGATATTCAGCGTAGTGCCTTCCGTACTGGTATTTACACAGAGTACATTATCATTATCTTTATGCTTTTTAAATGATCTTCTGAGTGTTCTTGGTATCTTTCGCCGAGCTCACCCTCTCTTCAGATCAATGTTCACCGTGCTCAGCACGTCTCAATCTCCGTCGCAACCTATTGATCCCAGAATCGAAATATGCGCTGGGGTGCACTTATATTGGTCCTTTTCGAAAGGGCTATCGTGCTTACTGCTAGTTACTGATTATAAATATGACACATGTTGGGTCCAGCCGCCGTGTAATTAAAAAATATCTAGACCCCCAGAATCATCCTATGATGTCAACCTTGCCGCTATCGGATCTTCGGATGGTAGAGGGGTCTCACGGCGATAAGACCTCGCTGATGCATAATGGGGTCGGAAAGTGCGGCTGGGCCCTCGAAAGGGGTTTTCCCGTTTTGGCGGGCCGCTACTTAAAGCCGAGCAGGAAGCCTCCTCCCCAGTCACGTTCACCCACTTGCAACCAGTCTACCAGGGCTCGCGCCGTGGTTTTTCCTGATGTGACTGGAGTTGTCAGTTTCGGCAGGCATCCGAAATGGTGAACGTTCCGAGTCGGATTTGATTGTCTTTCCTCAAACGGCCCACGTCCGACTACTGGGTGACGCTCCAAAGACAATTGTAAGCGGAGCATTTGGAAGCAGCTTCTTAGATTAGAAATTTAGGAGGGATGAGGCCTCATCCGGACATCCTTTCAACTACCAGTGGCATGAGAGTTCCTCGAAAGCCGCGGGTCCCTTTCCGCTCCAACCTCCGATCCTGACGCTCTATAAAAGCTTTGCATATTAGCCAAGTAATTAGTATTCCAGTCCTTAGGCCTTAGGGCTCTCTGCTCCAAGCTCTGCTCTCTAGCCTTCTGAACAGCACACTCGACTTGAACAGATATTACTACCTTCCTGGCTGGTCTCCTGTACACATGCGATACCACTGGCTCTATGCCCTCTCATCCGTCACTGCAACAGCCCTCGCCGATTTCGCGACGACCCTCGCTCCTTGGGGCGACGTGCGTGTGAAGCACGCTTGGAGTTCCGTTCCAGCCAACTGGGAGACTCTGGGCTGCCCGTCCGCCGGAACCACTATCGACCTCTACATTGCGCTCAACCCCCGCCACGACAACGCGTTGATTGATACACTATACGAGGTCAGCGACCCCAAGCATCCAAGGCACGTCCGTCTCACCGCCGCTCCTCTCACGCCTTCATACAACACGTGTGCCGCATTTCAGATATGGCGCACATCTCTCTAAGGAACAGGTCGCCGAACTTGTCAGGCCACACCCAGACACCCTCAAGCTAGTTACTTCCTGGCTCGCACATCACGGCGTCCGGCCCTCCTCGATCTCAACGACACACGGCGGCGCGTGGCTGACGGTCAGCAACGTGTTCGTGTCGCAGGCCAACGAAATGCTCGGGGCGTCATATCAGCTATACCGACATGCCAAAGTGAATGATACCATAATCCGGACGGTCAGCTACGCACTGCCTGATGTATTGCACGCGCACATTCAAGCGGTCGCGCCGACGACATACTTCACCTCCACCCGGACGCTGCGGCAGACATCACGCAGACGCTCCGTCGAAGCAGCGGCAGCGCTGGCAGAAGCGAAGGCGACGTCGGATGAGCCCGTGCTGGTGCTGTCGAGCCGCGACGACTATGTCACGCCGTCGGAACTGCACTGGTTGTACAAGACGTTCGCATATGATCCCACCGCGGCTGACCGGAATACCCTCGGGGTGTTCGGCTACAAGAAACAATACCCGAGTCAGACGGATCTGACTATATTCATGACTCACCTTCGCTCCGATGTGCAACCCCCCAGTCTGGCAACCTTCACCGTCGAGCTGGTGAACGGCGGGGAGTACGACAAGGACACCCCCGGCAAAGAGGCGAACCTCGACGTCCAGTACGCCTCGGCCATGGCGTACCCTACCCCGATCATTTTCTACAGCGTTGGTGGCTCGGAGAAGTGGTCGGCGGACGGCAGCAAGCCACTCCCTGGAGACGCGGACCTCGAGTCGCTCGATTACCTGCTCAAAAAGACGGTCATCCCGCAGACCATCAGCATATCATACGGCACCTACGAGCGGGGTGTTCCGCAGGAATATGCGAAGGCCCTGTGCATCCTGTTTGCACAGCTCGGCGCCCGTGGCGTTAGTGTCCTCTTGCCTGCAGGCGACAGCGGCGTCGGCGAGAACTGCGAGAACGAGTCGGGAAATGTCCGGTTCGTTCCCGAATTCCCTGCATCTTGTATGTGTCCCAATTTATCACCCCTACACATGCGCAATTTCAAGTCGCTCACCAGACTTCCTTGGTTTCGCAGGTCCCTATCTCACTACCGTTGGCGGCACTACGGACTACCCCGAGATTGCGGCTCCCCTCTCTGGAGGCGGATTTTCGGACCACTTTCCACGCCCAGTCTATCAGGACGTCGCCGTGTCCGCATTCCTTGAGCGCCTTGGCACCCAGTATGCTGGCCTCTACAAGTGCGCTCGCTGTTGTCACATGACGCAGACGTTTCTTACTTTGTGATTTGTGCAGCCCTGAGGGTCGTGGCATCCCTGACATCTCCGCCCAAGCTCTCAGACTCCCAATTATCCTCCGAAGCGCTGGCTTTCTTCTGGAGGGCACGAGCTGCTCGACTCCCGTGTGTCTTCCCCTGCTCCATCCGCTCTGCGTTGTCTATTCTCAGCTGTCCATCAATGTCCAGATAGTGGCAGGGATAATCTCGCTGCTGAATGACTATCTAATTACGAATGGCAGACCCCCGCTTGGATTTCCTCAATATCCGGCTATACGAAGACGGCTTCGCGGGCCTCAACGACATCACATTTGGCTCTAACCCTGGCTGCGGCACCGATGGATTCTCTGCCGTCCCTGGCTGGGATCCCGTTCGTCTCGCCAGACTTGTTTTATTCGTTTTCGAGGTTGGCTGACTTGTGTTGCATAGGTCACGGGTCTTGGGACGCCGAACTTTGAAAAGCTGCAGAACATCTTTATGATACCCCCGGGAGGCGGCACAGAACAGGGAAATCAGCCGAAGATTCGTGGACCTGGTGAATCACAGCGATAGGTGAGTCCCACTTCCGAACTACATGCAAAAGTCGATTCGAAGCGCCAGGGGATATAGTTTTCGCATCAAGTCACTCGACCTGCATGACGTCCACCTCGTCATTGCAACAACATATATTCATTTCAATGTCCGTGCACGCAACTGGCGCTTTCAATAGAGGACGTGAATGATCTAGACAATCATGTATAGGCCATGATCTCGCCCAACAAAACTCGGACCTCGTCCGCTGCATGACACACCCACATGACACTGCCAGTGTCTCTCCGACTCTTCCCTGTTCCTAGCGCACTATGTCCTGGATTTTCTAGCGCTTGGTATGTCGCTACACTGATCTCACCCTCAGAGCGAGGGTGTATCAGGATTGATGCTGGTGAGTCTTAGAAGGGTGATCAATACCACGGGACGTATATTTGTATCGCCAGGTCCGCCAGGGTCTCGTGTCCGAAATGTACATAACGGATTCAGTGGAGTGACACTGCGCACCTCTGATCTGACCACAACTGTTCTTTCGTTTTTGTCGACTTATTCTGGGTTACATCAGAAATTCGAAGGGCCCGAAGTTGCCTTGAAGTTCCGAATTTCTATTGTCGCACTTTGCATTATCATGTATAATTCATTACTATCACCAAGACTCACCTCACACAACAATGTCAGAGCACGGACCCCTGCACGGTAATCCACATGAATCGATTTTTTTCTTTGATAGTATTGACTTACTGTGATGAGCCTCGACTTCGACGTTGTCCCGGTCTGCATATGTTTGGAGTCGTCAATTGTCTGTCTCCAAGTTCCGTCGTCGTTCATCAGGCCATGGGTGAAGCAGTCATCTAGTCATCACGGATGGTAGGATAGAGCCTTCCGCGGTAGGATGGCAAGTCATCAAAGTATTGCAGGTTTCGTACGACATAGTACAGGACCAAACGTGCATAGAACCTCTCTCCAGCATTTGGCGGGAGCCGCGGGACAAACGACAGTCGCCCATAGTAAGCGCGTCCTTTTTTCAGAGAAGCCACTTGTGTTCTTCAGAGTCTCCGACAAATTTGGAGGGGAACTCAATTAGTAACTCCCGCACCCACGGGTATCGTAAGTTGGCCCTTGTTGAGACGCGACTGCATAAGTCACATGTCTCGTGGGATCTGATTGTGTCAGCCCACATACTAAATACGGTATCTGTCCCTTATGGACTGATTTGGACTATGGCCGGACTTGTACGGACCGCTTTTGTTTATCTTTATTGTCAGAGTCATATATGGCTCTTATTGTTCTCTATTGTTAAGATACCGGTATTGTCTGCTTTAGGCAGCTATTGTTCTCTGCCCTCCAATGGCATTTCTCCCTCTGGTGCACAGACCATGTGTATTGTGTTTGGATCACCTGTGCGCACAGACCATTCTTACATAAGCGTCCTGTATATAAGGACTGCTGTTTACGCCTTCACACTTCAGAGTTCCTTCACCCTCTGAAGTGTAAGTTCCCTTCTCTACTTTACTCTCCCACCTTTTACTCATAGACGTTCCCCTATAGAACTTGTCTGTCTAGGTGTGTTGTAGTAACAACACAGAGTTCCTTCACCCTCTGAAGTAACTTGTCTGTCTAGCCTTTGCTATTTACTCTTCGCTCGTTAGTTCTGCACTCAACAGCCCTAAAAAACGCGGTCAGTTGAGTGTCTTTAGCTTCATCAGGCTCCTACATCTGTTCAGCAGTCTGCGGCTGTCTGGAATTGAAGTTCACATATTGTTGATCGCGCAAGTGTAGTACAGAAAGTTGAACAACAGATGGAAACTACCAACAGAGAGTTACGTGCAGGACAAAGCACAAGGAAGCATTAGTCAAACAGATAAGAGTGGAATGGAGAAGAAACAGACCTTGTGCGTCGGACACCCCATTATGTGGCCGTGGGCCTCTGATGAGTCAACGTGCGTCGATGTACTGACAATCGGACATGTGCAAGCGTAGTAGAAAAGGCCACTCATGGATGCGGGCAAGAAATAAATCATGCTTTGCGAAAGATAAAAATTAAGAGCACACGACGTGGTAAGCATTTTTCAAAAATTGACCCTGCTAAATAATTAAAAGACGCAAGAGTACACCTGGTAGCGTTCATTCTCTGCTCACTCCGATGAAAAACATTCTCATTAATATATTGTAGGTGATGTCAGAGATACAGACCAGTCGTAATGCGTACCAAAGACATTTAAGAAGCACATTCCCAAGTCAGAGTAAAGTGCCAAAACCAAAACACGAGAAGGATGATAAGTGGAACTCAACGAAGGGAGACCGGCGTACATCACTGACATAAGCCAGAAAGAGGTAGCATATATGTGCAGGTTAGACGTCAGACACTCAAGGCGGTTAGTTCGGTCACAATTTATACTGTACCAAAGAAGAGGGAAACAAACGCTAGCTTTACAGAACTCAGTTGGTTTTTTTTTTTTTTTTTGAACTCAGCTGGGTTCGGGTGGCACATAAGGAGGTGGTCCGGATTCCAGCTGCGAGACAGTGGGCATTTCCAATAGGAATTTGCACAATTTGTTTTCCCTGTCCAGGTGGAGAAGAATGTGTAGGGATAGAGGGGACGGATGGAGCAAAATGCCGTGCTGAGAAATTCAGTGAGAACATCTGTAAAAGTGGAGGGTGTCAAAAGCTGTCGAGGACCGGTCTGGACCGGTCCCTGACAGCTTTGACAGGTACCAGTTTTGCAGATGAATGGCGGGTGATATTCGTAGTTGAATGTACTGCGTGCAATAGAGAAGTGTTGTGTAGGGATGCAGTTGGCATACACTGCCAATTCACCTGGACCCCATGGCCGGGTTCAGACAGCCCACACTGAGTTGACCCTGTGTCAGCCTTGTTCCAGGGTTGGTTTTGTTTTTTGCTGCCATTTGAGGTGACTCCTCTCAGCCAGCACACGAATGAGCCTAAACTGGGGCCGCATGGACCCTGGTCCAACCCTGGGCAACCGGACCCTCATACAGGGTTCTGGTTCGTTTGGCAGTGTAGTCGGCAAAGCCTGCAGTCGGAGACTCCGGTCCGTAGCTTACTAAGGCATGTTTATACATGCGAACACGAAAATATTATAGGGGTGTGCGCTCTATCAAGAACGCTCATTCCTTGTCCATTCCTCTCTGGGTTATCCCCGCTACATTTATTCCTACAGGTTATGGGCCCTGGCCCCATAGCTTGATCTACTAAGCCAGCATACAGAATACTTTAAAACACACCATCAATATACACTATGCCACCCTATAGACTTGTCACACCGTCACAGGATGAGATTGAAGAGGTACCCCTATATGGGGGAGAAGAGCTTACGCGTGCAAGACCACCCGACACATCAGTATGTCGGGTGATAGAACCCCTTAATGACAACAACTGGCCAACCTGGTCTAGGAGGATGAAGCGACTCCTCCATTACTGCCATGTCGATATCTATGTTGCTGGGACTGTCCCGCGCCCTGACGGTCTAGCCCAAGCGGAGATCTGGGACGATAACAATAGCTATGCCCAGATACTCATCACCAACAACATCACAGAGTCGCAAGTTCTCCACACCAAACGTTGCACCACGGCAGAAGAAATCTGGCAGAGCCTGGAAGCCATTCATCAGACTAGGGGTCTGAACACTTATTTCCAGATCCTCTGTGACATGAATCACACTACCGCCGACAACAACACTGACATTGTTGCGTACGAACGTGAGATGCCCAAAGAGTTCTGCGACGGAGACGAAGTCCGCGCATTTGGTGCCGGAACTGAGGAGCATTGGCGCGCGTGGAGACACATCGAGGCAAGTTTCCTCCCGGACTCACAGAACTGAAGATCGAAGCTGGCCGTCACGTGACCCTGGCATGTGACCTGCCTAGAACCTGCTAGAATAGTCCAGAAGGATCCGGATGAGCTTGAGCCCGGATCAGCCTCATGTTGTGTGACTGATGTGACTGCTGACTCAAACGAACTCTGATTGGCTTGTGACTACCTCACGATATTAGGGTTCGCGGCTGTGTACCAGGGTTGCTGAGCTTCAAAGCTCCATCCCTTGTAGTATAAATAGTGGACACTGCCCATCCTTAGACAGCAGCTTTGATATCTTGAAGAACTCCTTCCCTTGTCTTATCTCTGCTCCCTCTATTTGCGTGTGCCCTCTTGTCGTCCATCGCTCCCTGCTATAAGTCGTTCGACTTCCTGTTATCATAATCGACTTCCCTCTCGATTGGACCCCTGCCCGGACTCGGCAAACCGGTTCCAAATCCAAGTTGGATTACTACGTCCCGAAGGAACGTAACAGACATTGCTGTGCTCCTAAATAAACTAAAGTCTGACTGGGAGCAACTCATTCAAGTGTGCAATGGACACATGCCATTGAACGATGAGTACTTTAAAACTCTCATTGCTTACACACTTCCGCGCTCATGGGACACATTCACTGAGCCTTACACTGGCAGAGAGTTTGGGGAAGTACAAACTGAGCCGAAGAAGTTGGTTTCTTCGCAAAAGTTCATCGGCATCGTGAAACAGGAGTACGCACGTTGTCAGGCTCACAAAGGAAACTCCAACAGCACAAACCAAGCTATCAGCCACAAACAACGCACACTCGCTCAACACATCAGCGATGTGCCTGGAACTGGGAACTCCACAGGAGGTTTTGCAAAGTCCGGGAAGCGCAAGCACTGCAAACATTGCGGCAAAGACAGTCACAACACTGAAGACTGCTACTTCTTAGGGAAGAGCAAGTGCATTCATTGCGGCAAGTTCACTCATCTTTCCAACAACTGTTGGGAGCGCAACAAGAGCAAAAAGAGGAAGCTAGGCGACGGCGATGCTGACAGTGATGGACGGCCTAATGCAAGCTCCTCAAAAGTCGAGGAAGCTAATTTCGGTCGCAGCCATAAATTCTACGGCAGTCATGAAACACATGTCGTGCACTGTTGAAGAGAGGAAAGAGGATGAAGAATATTTTGGAGAGTTTATCGACTTCAAAGAGTATGACAACGCTTGTAACATGACTGGAATCAATTCGACTGTTTCCCTGTTATGACTGGCTTGCCAACAGTGCGACGACTTCACACATCGCAAATCAGCGCACATCATTTGCAACATACGAACAAATACATGATACTACCGTTGCTGGCATTGGTAACACCAACATTTCCATAACAGGAAAAGGTGCAGTAGAACTTGAGACAGAATGTGAAGGACGCGTGTATGTCCTACGAATGGAACAAGTTCTCCATATTCCGTCAAACAAAAACAATCTATTCTCTCTAGGCAGATGGGACAATGTGTCACAATCATGTGCCATGCCACGTAACGGCCCATGCTTCATGTTTCAGATGTGGATTATATCTAAAAACATCAGCTTATCTGATGCTCTCCCGTGTTTCAAGTTCTGTTTCAGTTGCGGTTTATATCTGGGCATCGACTTATCTGATGTTCTG
Organism: Lactarius hatsudake; assembly: GCA_024734325.1. Lineage (NCBI taxonomy): Eukaryota > Fungi > Basidiomycota > Agaricomycetes > Russulales > Russulaceae > Lactarius > Lactarius hatsudake. Next base: position 79,245 of record JANSJP010000156.1, on the reverse strand, counting down.
TTGTCTCATTCTGTGTTTCAGCTACGTTCCCCTGAGCTGCTGGCATTCTATGGTACTTTCTATGTTTCATCTCTCCTCGCTGGCAGACGACGTGTAACCTCTGATGTGCTGGCATGAGCCAGTCCAACTTGTATATAAGATGTGTAGTGTACACTGTAGTTTCCTTGTTTCAGTCTTGTTCTCGAATACAGCCCATTCCTCTTTTCTTTGTCTCATCTCCCTCAAGCCCATCGCTCTCGCGCTTAGTCAGCGCCCGGCCCGGTACCCCAGACCCTTGCCAGCATGCAGGGAAGCATCCCTTGGACGGTAAATGTAGTAGGGTCGTACAGACCCTAGCCTAGCTCAGCGGAACGATCTGGGTGATCGTAAAATAAGACTGAAACCATAACCCTTGACCCTGCGTGGAACATACCACACGCAGGCCTCCGCACGCCATCGCCAGATCCCAGAACCCACCTCGCGTAGCATTGCGAGGAAGACCAAAGCAGACTCCCTGACTGACCCTGCATGGAACGCGGACCTCACCAGAAGACCTCGCGCAGCGCCGCGATGTTCAGACCCCAGACCCTGGACGACCCTGCGCAGCGACGCAGGTGCCTTGACACTTCGACCCACGACCCAGTGCGCCAGTCCTTTGGATTGCAATCCAAGGAGAGTCTCAGGGACTTGTTAAATGAAGAACCCAGACAGACCGTTGAGGCAACACAGACACTTGACCCCCAGACCAGAATGACAGAACTCAGACCACCGACCTCACCTACTACAGTCAGCGTACCGTGAGTAGGGAGAGCATTACGATCCCAACACCGACCAGCGTGACTTCACACGCACGCCTCTTGAACTCAGCCAGACCCGCTTCGCTAGTGCAGTCCGCGTACCGCAGCTAACCTATCAGACTCAGAAGACTGATCTCTCGCAACGAGACGTGGGACACCCAGACCGACTCATCCATAGTTACCCAGCACCCGCAAAACATCTCGACGCACCGCCTGACGAGCTCAGAAGGACCTCAGACGACACAGCCCGGAACTCAGACCCCCGGACTCAGGACCATGTTGGTCGCTGATTATTTACACACTTTGACTGGACCAATCCCAACGCCGTTCTCTGGAGATCCCACACAGGCTCAGCGATTCATCGACGAGTTTGGACAACTCGAGCGAGCAAATCGACGTCACCTGTTCGTAACCCAACCCGTGCTGAGGGTAGAGCTCACGCTCGCATTTATTGGACCGACAACAGACCCATGGAAGGGCACTGTCTGAAGGGGATGCCCTAACAAGACGACAGACGAAGGTTTGTGGGATGAGTTCTTCAACTTGTTCTGCACCACTTGGGTAGACAAGACCCCCGCATCTACGCCTCAGACCCCATCGCCACCAGTAAACGCCTCCGCTGCCCATTGCACGGAGGAGCCTTGAGTCACAACGACGACAGTCTAGACCTTGACCCCAGCGCCTTCCCCGAACGTCACTTTGCCAACTCTAGCCAACAAGCTCACCACAGTCCCCGTCCACCACCGTCTCAGACTTGCCACCGCCACAACCACCCCGCAGTCCGCGCCGCCTGATGGGCCCGAGAATCACGCACCCACCCATTACCGAGGTCGACAGTATGCCAACGGTGAGGTTTGCCTCATCGTTGCCCCCAGTCACTGAAACCGAGAGAGCTGAGACCCTCCTTGCCTCTGCACCCGCACCGCCTACATGCAGCCCCCCGACCTTGTCCCCAGCCACCAGCAAGTCCCTCCCTGTCGCTGCACCCACACCAAGTGCTGTCCTCGGCCCCTTGATCCCCGCCGTCATCTCGACACTGACCCCTGGCACAGAAAACGAAGTTGAAATCCTCGCCCCATGTGCCATACCAACCCCGGCTCTGCTGGATACCCCCGCGGCACCGCGCATTGTGAAACGCAAATGCTACGATGTCTCAGACTCGGATGAAACCCGCCCCCGCAAGTCCGCCTTTGCACCGCGCCATGCAAACGCAGCTTCCATGACCAGCTCCCTGCCACTCATTTTCCCATGCACACTACCTCCCCATCGACCACGCCCCACCCCGGGAGACCCTACTCCAGCCGTGTCACACTCCGTAGATTGTGGCACCGTTGTCAAGGTCGACAACACGCTAAAGAGGGGGGTAGAAACCCTTGATGACTCGGGTTTCGCCTGAGTTTCGACCCAGGAGACAGCAGAATTGCTCCCGCCGACCCAGCCTCACGCCCACTTCGTCCCTCGCAAAACACCACGATCCCGATGCCATATGCAAGGCCCGAGAGCGTCCCACACTTGCAGCAGACGAAAAACGACACTGATATTGGACAGAAGGTCGTGACTCGGCGCACTCACAAGAGCCAACCATTCTCCACAAACACGAAAGACAAGTGCCGGGACGAAGAACCACCGTCGAACCACCACCGATTCAAACTATGCACCGCAAAAACCGCAGAAGTACTCCCAACACCACCCCCACCAGATCAAACAGCCACGCACAGCCGCGACGGGACGTTCACACCATGCACCAACATGCCGACAGCCTCGTACAGGTCGCGCCGTGGCCTGACGGTCGATATCCCCACTGCACTGAGATAACAGAGGCCACGCTGGGACTGACCCCGGCACACATGAGCCCGGTATACGACGCCATCACGGAACACCTCGCACTCCGCCTAGTGAGGGACCCAGACGTCACACGTATCACTCAGCCATTCACGTTAGATCTCGGACCAAGCGCGATACTCCGACAATGGAAGATGAAGTAGCAAAATCATTCGAGGACGAATGAATCAAGAGAGGGGCGTGTGTCACGATCACGTGCCACGCCACGTAACAGCCCATGCTTCATGTTTCAGATGTAGATTATATCTAAAAACATCAGCTTATCTGATGCTCTCCCGTGTTTCAAGTTCCATTTCAGTTGCGGTTTATATCTGGGCATCGACTTATCTGATGTTCCGTTGTCTCATTCTGTGTTTCAGCTACGTTCCCCTGAGCTGCTGGCATTCTATGGTACTTTCTATGTTTCATCTCTCCCTTGATCTCTCCTCGCTGGCAGATGACGTGTAACCTCTGATGTGCTGGCATGAGCCAGTCCAACTTGTATATAAGATGTGTAGTGTACACTGTAGTTTCCTTGTTTCAGTCTTGTTCTCGAATATAGCCCATTCCTCTTTTCTTTGTCTCGTCTCCCTCAAGCCCATCGCTCTCGTGCTTAGTCAGCACCCGGCCTGGTACCCCAGACCCTTGCCAGCGTGCAGGGAAGCATCCCTTGGACGGTAAACGTCGTAGGGTCGTACAGACCCTAGCCTAGCTCAGCGGAACGATCCAGGTGATTGTAAAACAATGCCGGTGGGACATACAGAAGTGCTCGTGGTATTCTCACACTGGCCAAAGATGGAGAGGACGTGGCCAAAGGCCAAATAGCCGGAAACAACTTGTATAAAATGCGAGTTAAAGTACGAACCCATCCTCAATCCGGACGTGCGAACAAAACATTCATTGCGACACATTTTCGCCCAAGTTGGGAAACCTGGCATAAGTGCTTTGGACACATCAGCTACAGCGGATTACAAAAGTTGCTGGAGAAAACCTCATTGAAGGCTTCTGCGCCGATACCCAGACACCGAAACCCAATTGCGTGGCATGTACTGAAGCGAAGCAGGCAGAAGAACCCTATAATGACAGATCAGAGTGACAAACTTACCCTGGAGAGTTGACTCACATGGACTTATGGGGAAAGTATGACGTTGCATCCATCAATGGACATCAATACTTTGCTCTTTTCGTTGATGATGCTACCAGATACATGACTGTGACTTTCCTAAAAGGGAAAGATCAGGCAGCACAAGCTGTAAAGGATTATCTTACGCACCTCAGAGCAAATGAAAAGCCTCCTTGTGCAACATGTACAGATAGAGGGAAAGAATTTATCAACGACACATTAATAACGTGGTGCCGAGAACGCGGCATCACAAACCAGATAACAGCCCTATACTCGCCTTCCCAGAATGGCATTGCCGAGTGCACAAACTGAACATTGGTTGAACTCGCCCAAGCGATGTTGAAGGGAGGTGAACTACCCGAATTCTTGTGGGAACATGCCGTTATGCACGCGGCCTATATTCGAAACAGATCCTACACACGAGTCCTAGAAGTCACACCATATCAGTTGTGGTTCCAAAAGAAACCCGACGTGACTCACCTATGAGAGTTCGGATCGCATGTTTGGGTACTGCTGCAAGGCACAGCCGAGCAACGAAAAATGTTACCCAAATCAAAAAGAAAAGCCTATGTTGGTTACGAAGATGGTCCACAGGCCATCAAATATTATAACGCAGAGACAAGGAAGGTACTAACCTCCCGAAATTATAAATTCCTCTGTCCAACCAAATATCCTACATTGCCCGAAACGGTCGTGATCATGCCTGGTGCACAGCGCGAAGGGGAGTGTTGAGCCATAATACTTACTATAAGGCTCATTACGTAGGAATTGGAGTACAATTAGTTTATGCTATACACGTAATTCGGAGTATTTAGTCATACGATACACGTACAGAATCCCCTTATGGGATTATTCCGAGTCCACCAGTGATTAGACATTAGGCGACACTGAAAACACAATATTGTGGACGCCTCTACTCATCACTTATCCCCAAACAGACATGGGTGGACCATAGAGTATATAAATCCTACTGTAGGAGCGAGTACCTATACACATCTCTCTCCACCCCACCTTGAGCTTCCTCTGCTTCACTCTAAGCCTCATCTAAGCTCTCTACACAGGTAAGGGTCAACCTGTACACTGCGTGTATTGCTGCGCAACAGGTTATGGGCCCTGCCATAAGTCGCTTTGCGCCTTCATTGGCTGCAACAACGGCGGGTTACCTTTTGGTACCTGTAGTGGGGTTGTCGCCTTCATTGGCAGACACTAGTCTCTCCTACTATGGGGAGACTATGCTAGTATGTCGCCTTTAATGGCAGACATTAGTCTCCTTGTAGGGGGAGACTATGCCGGTTTATTTTTCTGTTATTAGTCGCATACAGTGCTGACTATTCTCTACACAGAAACCTATCAACAATGTCGACTCTTACTACTCTTGTCCCCGTCCTTGACGGTAACAACTATCAGATTTGGGCTAAGCAAATGGAGGCTTTCTTGAAGTCTTCTGCGCTGTGGGATATAGTGTCTGGGAGACGCACCTATCCCGCTTACAAGGATAAAGATGCTCCCTCTCCTACGGAGATTGAGGCGTACAACGCTTGGGCTACTGATGATGATCATGCCTTGGGTTCGATCATGCTGCGCCTTTCACCGGCTATTTGTAACGCCACCACAGGGGCGTTAGGTACGACGTGTACCGTGCTAAGTCAACAGGATCGGAAGAGCGCGAGCTGGTCAAGGCTCAGTTTGGTGATGCACAAGTATCACTCGGTTTCCCTGGAACTGAGGATAATAGTAGATAGGCAGGGCTCAAGCGCAATGGCGAGCGAAAGCGTGGACTCAAGTGCAATTGGCGAGTCAAAGATCATTCGTGAGGCAGAGACGATGTGGTATTACACAAGAAGTCAAGTCTACCGTACAAGCTAGGTAAAGCGTGACTTATATACTATTACAGGATGTTTGCGAGGAGCAAACATATAGCGCGACCATGAGTCAAGAGTCCTGAAGCGTAAACAAAGGGAAGAGCCATATGTGGTACAAGTGGATCTTGCAGGGTTACACGCGCCTCAGAAATGGTCAGCGGATGAAAAGAAGCATAAAATGACCAACCCTATCGCCGAGGCGCAAAGTGCGAGATAAGAGTCATGAGACGCAAGTCATCGGATCATATCGTAATCGTACAACCAAGTCAGCGAGTGAAATCGTAACATTACCTCCCCGTCAGAATTGAAGTCGCCTCGACTTCAACTAATTGCTGGTGTAAGCATAGTCCTCCTCGGCAGGGATATTCGCGGGGGTAGGAGAGGGGGTGCGGGGGCAGGTATGTCGGCACAAAAACATGAAACGCCCTCTCTCTCCACAGTCCCAACACATCTCGTACATGGGACACTTAATCTCCTCGTGCGTGGCATCATACCTCAGACACTTCCCGCACCACCGTGGGCGAGAGTCTGGGTCTACATGTGCGGGAGTCATGGGGGATAGGCGGTGGATGAGACAGACATCGAGCCTATGGGCTCGACTCCCGCACCACTGGCACGGCTCCCGAGCTCGTCGCTCTGGGCATTGTGCCACGAGGTGTTCTGTCGATTTACACTGGAAACACTTGCGCTTGCGCCCGCCGCCCTCCCCATGGAGGCGGGGCATCTCGCTAGGTCCAGCATCCCGAAGGGAGAGGGGAACAGGCTCGGGCGAGCCTCGGGGGCGCACAGGCTTTGCGTGAAGCTCGGCATACTTGTCGGCGATGAGAGGGATAGCCCGAGCGTACTGAAGACACTTCCGGACCGCGGAGAAATCCATGTCGAGATGAAATTGGTCTCACGTAAGCTCGGTCTCCAGTCGACGGATATCTGACTGGCGTATGCGGATCGCATCATGACATACGAGGCATTCGCGTAGTCGAGACACTTCTGCGTGAAGGCGGGGGCTACGGAGCTCGACGAGGACTTCATTCAGGACAATGGTATGAGGGTTGTGGGGGTGAAACATGTTTAGCTGGTTGTCTGTAATGTGCTGCGCTAGCTGCCCAGTATAGACCTCGTTGAGAAATACCTGCGAGGCGTAACATGGGTGGCCCTTGCCCATGGTTCCAACTACTTCTTGATAGTTGTGACGGTAATATATATATCGTGCCGTCTGCTTAGTGGTGCCTGTCTTGCCAACGAGGAGCAGGAAGAAGGTGGGCGAGGTGGGGTCATTGGGAAAGAATGGGATGCCGGGGTCCTCGTTTTCTTTGTCCCCCTCATTGTCAAGGAGGGCGAGGGCAGGGTCGGGCTCGACCATTCGAGTCTGAGGGATCGGTGTGAATGTATGATCCATCCCAGCAGGGAATGGTGGAATCGGGATGTGGGCGGTAGGGACGGCAGGAGGTGACAATGGTGGTGGTGGGGTCAGGGCAATGGTGGTTTCAGGTGGGTACGTAGGTGTGACAGGTGCATGGATGGTAACGGGTGTGTCGATGGAGTGGGAGACGATAAGGGTTTGGGGAATTTCGGACGATTCAGTGGGCAGTGTAGGTTCCTTGGTGAGCGATGCAAGAGCAGAGGTGGCAAGTGCGAGTACAGGAATGGGGGGAGAATCAGGAATAACAGAGTACGGCGTACGACCCTCTGGTTCAGAGGGGACACCAAAGTCCTGTGAGGGAACGGTTAGATTTTCGAGAATAATCTCGGCGGGACGATGGGTCTGGATGGTGGAGACGATCGGAGTGGTAGTCATGATGGAGCAGAATATAGGGACGAGGCGACTTTGGTGTCAATGGGGTGCGTCTTATATCTTTCATCCAGCCCCTTCGGCGGTAGGATTTAGGTGATAGAAGTCGGCGATGAGGTCGGGCACGTGTCGAACATTCTCGGAAGGCTCCCATGTGCTATCACTTATTGGGAAGCCCTTCCATTGGACAAGGAATTGAAGCTTGTGCCCTCGTCCATGTGATCGGGATTGAAGGATGCGCTCCACTTCAAACTCTTCCTCTCCATCAATCAGATCTGGGGGTGGGCGCGTGAAGTTTGCACCGTGTAGTTCCGTCTCCTTATATGGTGTGAGAAGATTCGCATGGAAGACCGGGTGTATCTTCCATGTGTTCGGAAGCTCTAGTTCGTATGAGACATCGGAGAGGACCCGTTTTACTCGGAACGGGCCGTGGCGCTTTGGGGCGAGTTTTGCGGTGGGGTAGAAGGTCTGGAGATTCGTACCCTCTAGCCAGACCATGGCGCCTTCTTGGTAAGGAATGAAGCGTGTCTTGCCCCTTTTTGCCATCAGTTCTTGCGCGTGCTTGATGCAGTCCTGCGCGTGTTGTCTTCTGATGACCATGTCTTCTAGGCGTTGCTCCACCAACAGGGACACCGTTGGTTTTGGTGTCCACATGGTACGTGGCTCCCATCCCATGATGAGCGAAAAGGGAGTTTCCTTTGTTGTCGCATTAGGCCAGGCGTTGTGGGCGAATTGCGCCACTGGCAATGCTTCGGCCCAGTTATCCTGTTGTACGTTGCTCCAGTGTCGCAGATACTGTTCCAACCACTGGTTCGTACGTTCGGATTGTCCGTCGGTCTGTGGATGATATGCAGATGATATATTTTGACGAATTCCGAGGACCTTGCAAAGGTTGGTCATGAATGCGGATGTGAATCGGGGGTCTCGGTCTGTGATGATCTTTTGGGGAATGCCGTAATGGGGATACACATGATGGAGGTAGAGGCATGCTACTCCTCCTGCTGTGATCGACTCGTTACACGGGATGAAGATTGAGGCCTTCGAGCAATCGTGATCCGTGATGGTGAGTATGGAGTCATATCCGTCTGATGGAGGGAGTTTAGTGATGAAGTCCATAGCGATGACCTCAAATGGTTCAGCGTTCGGGTCTGTGGTGATAGGGAATAGGTGTGGTTTCTGACGGTGAGGGTTAATCTTGTTTGCTTGGCATGTCGCGCATCCTTTGACATAGTCTTCTACGTCTTTGCGCATGTTGGGCCACCAGTAGTCACATCGTAGTAGCTCGTAAGTGTTTGCGATTCCTGGGTGTCCCATGGCAGGTGTATCGTGGAAAAAGGTAATTACCCCCCGTTTAAGGTCGTTGTCGCCCACGACAACTAACGTGTCATTCTTCCACCACAGCCCCCCCACCTTTTTCAGGTTATGGGGCTCGACCCATCGCAATACATCTTTTCTCATCAAGGTTTTGCGATATCTGGGTCCAAATGTCCATATCGTGCATGGACATTTCCGTCGCTCAAAGGAAGCGTTCCATGGGGAGGACAATAATGTCATTGTTGTCCTCTCCATGTGCTGCGTAGTCCGCTCTTCGCGACAAGGCATCTGCGCGGCTATTTCTAACTCCGGGGACATGTTTCAGGAGGAAATCATATTCTGCGAGTTCTAGGAATTCACGCACGACTCGTCTGCTGATCTTTCTTGGTTCCTTCCAATACTGGAGGTTGGCATGGTCGGTGTGGATGATGATTTTATGAGGGGAGCCGACAAGGTAAGTACGCCATGTTCGTAGGGCTTTGACTACTGCCAACAGTTCTCTATCGTAGATGTCGTAGTTGCGTTCCGCTTGACTGAAGGACTTGGAATGGAACGCAACGGGGTGCAACTTTGATCCGGGCAGAGCTGATTAAGCACGGCTCCGATGGCGACGTTGGATGCGTCGACCTCCAATTTGAATGGCTTTGTGAGGTCGGGGAATAACAATGTGGGTTCGCGCTGGATGCTGCGTTTAACATTGTTGAATGTGTCTTGCTCTCGTTGTCCCCAGTGCCATGGGGTGTCTTTACAGGTTAAGTCGTGTAGTGGTCGTGCGAGTGTGGAAAAACCTCGGATAAACCGCCGGTAGAAGTTGCAGAATCCAAGGAATGCGTGTACTTCGCGAAGGTTTTTTGGGGCTGGCCACTCTCGGATTCCCCATACTTTTACGGGGTCCATCCGCAGATTCCCATGGCCTATGATCAACCCAAGGTACTCGACTTCGAGCACTTCGAATTCGCACTTCTCTGGTTTGATGTAGAGGTCGTGTTCTTCGCACAAGCGGAGAACCTCGTGTACTATGGCGCGGTGATGGGGGTAATCGAGGGGCGTGGCAATTAGAATATCATCCATATAGACAATCACTTCGTTCGTGAGGGTGAGAGGACGGAACGTATCGTCCATCATCGCTTGGAATGTGGAGGGGGAATTGGTGAGTCCGAAATACATGACGAGGGGTTCATATAACCCCTGATTGGTTTGAAAGCAGCTTTCCACTCGTCCCCTAGCTTAACCTGCACATTGTTATACCCCCATTTGACATCAAGTTTCGTGTACAAACGCGCATCGTGTATTCGATCGACAAGTTCTGGGATCAGGGGGAGTGGGTAGTGATTACGGACTGTAAGTTCGTTTAATCGTCTATAGTCCTGAACGGGGCGGAGTTTGCCGTCCTTCTTCTTAATGAAGAAGAAGGGGGAGGCGTAGGGTGACTTAGATGGACGAATATATCCCTTTGCGAGTTGCTCGTTGAGGAAAGTGGTTAAAGCCTCCTGTTCATTTTGTGCGAGCGGGTAGACCTTGCAGTCTAATGAGGCAGGGGCGTGGGGAAGGAGGTCTATGGCGTGATCCCAGGGGCGAGAGGGAGGGAATCGATGAGACGCCTCCTCGTCAAAGATTTTACGATGGCATCTGTATTCCTCCGGGATCATTTCTTCAAATGTACGCTCCTTTTTCTTTGCCGCTTCTTGCTGCACCAATTCAGAGGCAGTTGTGGTTTTTCGCAAAAACGCGATGTGAGGCTCTTGTTCATCGTTAACGAGTTGTTCCCACGCTTCTTCGTCAAGTTCATACGTTTCCAACACCCGAATGGAGGCTTCTATGGGTGTGGCTTCGTCTGACAAGTGAAGGCTCGAGACCACGACCGGTTGGAACTCCTCGTTCAGCGTCGCGTCTCCCCACTTGATTGCGGGCTCAAAGGCCGTGAACCAAGGGTATCCCAGGATCACCTCGTCCCTTCCCAGGTTCGTGACCAGGAAGCGAAGCGTCCTTTCTTCTTTTCCCGTTCGCACAGTAAGGTCCGTGTATTGCGTGATAGCGCCATCCTGATTGTGGGTGCCATCTACATTCCAAATACGGATGGGGTGAGTTACCTCCCGTGTCCCGATTTGGAGCCGCTTCAGAAGGGAGGAGCATATGAAGTTGTCGGTGGCTCCTGAGTCGATAAGGACTTGTCGTTCAGCCGTTGCGTGTGCAGATTTGAATAATACTGGGATTCGCATAGATCGATATCTGCTAGTGTACACGTTCAAGTTTAATGCTCTAGCCCAGGCCGCCAGGTTCAAGCATCGAAAAAATCCTCCTGTCCGAACAACTTCTCCACTATGAGGTCTCGTACCTCCTGGGTTTGTACCTTCATCGCTGCGATCTGTAGATCTGCCTGCTCTTCGTTCGATAATATGCGACTAGATTGTATGGCAAAAGAAGAGACGGCGGGAGTTGGTAAACTTGAACTCGAGGGAGTCGGTGCTGATGATCGCAGGGACATGGAGGTTGGCGCCATGGCAGATGTAGCGGCAGCCACTCGCATGCCCTTTTGAGGACAGTTACACGAGATGTGCCCTTGCGCTTGGCATCTAAAACATCGTCCCTCCTTTTGAAGTCGGGCTTTGTCAGTGTCGGTAAGTGCCACGGAGGCTCTGGCGCATCCAACGTCCATGGCGTTGGGATCGTGGGTCCCTTTGAGGGCTTGGACCCACTGTTCTCGGCTCTGGCCACCTTTCTTTCGCTGGGGCTTTCCTTTGCCGAGGCGGTCCTTGAGAATGAGGTATTCAGCTTGTTGTAGTCTGGCGGCCGCCTTCCACTGCTCCCAGTTGACAGGGTGCTGGAAGCGGACAGCATTGATTACTAACTGGTTTGGTAATCCATCCTGGAATAGTTCCAGCGTCGTGGCTTCATCGGGGTTGTACCCCGCTTTTGTAACAAGGTTCTGGAAGGTTGCGACGTACGTGTCGATGTCTCCTCCCTTCATAGTGAGGTTCTGAAGCGCCTTGTGCGCGTTGGCTTGTTCCGAAGTGTCGGTGTAGGCCTGCACAAATCGATCTCTGACTGTGGCCCATAAAACTTCGTTGTTTCGGTTGACCCCCGCCGCGATTTGATCCTCTAACCACTGCGCCTGTTCGTCGACCCAATCGTTCACTAGTGGGCCTCGGATGTACGACAGGAAGGTCATGGCTCGCGAGGCCGGGATCAATAGCTGATCGACGGTGGGGTTCATTTCCTTGTAGAGTCGAAATGCTCGCAAGAAGGCCTTACTTTCGTCTCTAACTCCGGTGAACTCGGGAGGAGGGTTTCCTCCTAATCGTCCGTTTCCTCCGGGGGCTGGCGCTGCTTGTCATGGTACGCACGAAGTGGACTCTTACTTACGGATATGGCCCCGTTAGTAAGTAGTAATGTGTCATGGACAAGTAGATCAGTCAGCGAAGTAGTACAATCACATGCTGGTGTGGCATGACTCATAACTAGGATAGCGATAGTAGGGTTCGAGCTACTTTAGCCATTCGTCGTACGGATTGGAGAGGAGCTTTAAAGCTACCTCGTAGATGTATAAATAGTGGCTCGATAAGACCAAGATACGCCATCTTGGTCTTCTTCAATCACCACTTCCTTCTCATCTCTCTTACGCGTGCTTCACTCGCCTCTTCGCGCGAGTCGACTCTATCGATCATCGGATTACCTAGTGGCACGACTTGCCCTAGTGTACGAGGACAGATCACGTGCCTTATACCGAAGCACCGTGTATCTCACAGTTATAGGTCACGTGACCTTGAAGAAGGCAATTCGCTAAGTCGTGAACGCCCTTTCGCAGTCCAAGTCGGACCAACGCCCGTGGTGGCGTTACACTGCTGGCGCGGCTCCTCCTGGCACGGCGCCACCGCCACCGCCACCACCACCGCCACCACCACCACCACCGCCACCACCACCACCACCGCCACCGCCACCGCCACCGCCACTGCCACCAGATGGTACTGGTGCGCTACCACTGGGTGGGTTGGGTCCTCCTCCTCCTCCAGCGCCACCGCTGGTGAGGGTCGTACTAGCCGAGGCTTGCTGGGTTTGGGACATAGCGTGAGTTTGGAAATGTGTCGTCAGGTTGGGCAGGTTCGTTGTGGGTACAGAGACACTAGGTGATGGGGAATCGTCGTCAACGGCAATACCAGAAGTAGTGTGAGTCGTGAGGGGTCCAACTCCGAGTGCCTGAGGTACTATGCTGATAGTGTACCACTGGCCTTTCTTTGCAGAGTAGTCAATGTATGCCCACTGTCGTAGTTCTTCAAGATAGTGAACCTGTCGGTACTTCTGGGTGTTAGGGTGGAAGAGGAAATATCCTTCCACTCCTTTGTGTTCCTTCCAGACAATGGCTCCTTTGACTTTGTCGGAAAGCTCGTTGTCACTATATCTGTCGATGTATTCTGCCTGAAACTGGGATCTGGCGCGACTATGAAGATTCGCCACTGTGAGAGACTTGACTTAATGTAACGCCACCACAGGGGCGTTAGGTACGACGTGTACCGTGCTAAGTCAACGGGATTGGAAGAGCGCAAGCTGGTCAAGGCTCAGTTCGGTGATGCACAAGTATCACTCGGTTTCCCTGGAACCGAGGATAATAGTAGATAGGCAGGGCTCAAGCGCAATGGCGAGCGAAAGCGTGGACTCAAGCGCAATTGGCGAGTCAAAGATCGTTCGTGAGGCAGAGACAATGTGGTATTACACAAGAAGTCAAGTCTACCGTACAAGCTAGGTAAAGCGTGACTTATATACTATTACAGGATGTTTGCGAGGAGCAAACATATAGCGTGACCATGAGTCAAGAGTCCTGAAGCGTAAACAAAGGGAAGAGCCATATGTGGTACAAGTGGATCTTGCAGGGTCACGCGCGCCTCAGAAATGGTCAGCGGATGAAAAGAAGTGTAAAATGACCAACCCTATTGCCGAGGCGCAAAGTGCGAGATAAGAGTCATGAGACGCGAGTCATCAGATCGTATCGTAATCGTACAACCAAGTCAGCGAGTGAAATCGTAACACTATTCAATGCCAGGTTGAAAAATATGCTACTGCTCGCACTGTTTGGGAACATCTCAAGTCACAGTACGGGGGCGTTAGTGCTGCTAACATCTACCAGGACTTCAAGCGTGCCATGACTTTCCGTCTGGAATACGCCAAGCACCCTGGCCCCCAGATCGATGAACTGGCTACCATTTACGATCACCTTGCCGCTAATTCTGCGAAAGTACCTGACGGCCTTCAGGCCATGATGCTTCTTTCGAAACTACCAGCCAAATGGGAGTCATCCCTAGTCCCTATCCTTATGTCGGGCACTTCGGCAAAGCATCTTACTCTGACCGACATCCGTACTGCGGCGGTCAACCAGTGGGAAATCGAGTGTTCCAAAGGCCAACCTTCCAATAGGGAGTCGGCCAACAAGTTGTCGGCGGTCAAGCGCAAGCGTAACGACCCTGACTTCCAGCAGCAACAGCAGCAAGGCTCTTCGGGCCAGCAGAACAGGCAGCGCGGTAATCAACCACAGCAGCAGCAGCAACAGCAACAGGGAGGGAACCACCCCCAGCGTAGTAAACGCGCTGGCAAGAAGTTCAAAAAGCAACACACGCAAGGACATACGCACATTGCCGATGTTGCGGCGCTCCCAGCGCCCACCTCTACTACTATTGCGCATATCTCGCCTTCTGGGCTCGAGCAGCGCATTTCCTCCGCCCCTCCTGCGAAGAAGCGTGTACCAGGACACTATAAGTCCTTTAACAAGGCTCTGGACGTTACCCAGGCCTTAGAAACTCCTGGTACAGTACAGACAGTGAAGACGCTTGAGCAGCGTCTTGGACAAATGGTCGCGGATTCCCCGTGGACCAAGAACCCGAACACCTTCGCGGAAGATTGGGAAATGTCAGACGAGGATGAGGACCTCCCTACAGGCTGCAGTGCGCCCTTTAATTCGCCTCCAGACACTCCTGAACTAACCTTGATCCCTTTAGTCTCACCTTCTGAGCAAGAGGCACGTAAAGACAAGGGCAAGGAGCCCATCCGCACGGTTGAGCCTATTGAGGAATGCCCAGACAGTCCTACTGTGGTTGAAATAACCAAATGTGGGAAGGCTTCCATCAAAAGGAGAAAATCCGTGCCCCCTCTCCAGACATTTCTCTGGATTGGGGTAGCGCAGATGAGGACGATTATAATGACCTCGCTAGCGCAGTTGGACAAGATGACTTCACTCCCTATGAGGATGGGTTAGTAACTTTCCCTCCTCCTATTGGCAAATCTGACCACTCTACAGCGCTACTGGAGAAGGTGCCGATTGGCGCTTCTAGAAATTGTAGTTACAGTGCGCTTGTAAATAAAGTTGTCAATAGCGCGAATCAATGCGCTCATGGTCTGGATTATGTTTTTTTGCTTGAAATGTAAGGGAAAGCGAAGTCAAACAGAGCAGGAACCTATTTGGTTACTTGACTCTGGTGCGTCGGCACACTTTACCAACAATAAACTGGACTTTATAAGTTATACCCCCCTATCGCAAAAGCCTATGGTAAAGACTGCAGCCCATGCTCTTTATGTACAAGGCCAAGGCTCAGTCTTACTGAAGCATACCGTGGAACATAAGGGTGTTAAAACAGAGTGTATTACACGCATATACCCCGTTCTTCACATACCACAGATGACAACTAAGCTATTGTCTATGGGGGAGTTCCTTCAACAGGGATTGCGCGTTCAAGGGGATTCGCAGCATATATCTCTATTTTCTAGAGGCAGTACTACGCCTATAATACAAACAAAACCCCTAGCAGACGGTCACACACTCTACTGGCTTGATGCTGAAGTCACGCATGTTAAAGACGTACATGTAGCCCATAGTACCATCTATACTGCTGACTATGACATCTGGCATAGACGTTTAGGACACCCTTCGAAGGAAGTACTATGTCATGCCAATGATCACACTAAGGGATTCCCTAAGGACCTTAAATATCCTTCAGAGACACCCATATGTCCTGGTTGCGCTCAAGGGAAAATGCCTGCTTCATCGCATAAACCCTCCGATACGCGTGCAAAAAAGCCTTTGAAAAGATTCATTCCGATCTTAAGAGCTTCCCAGTTGACTCGTACCACAAATACAAATACTTTATTAGTTTCTTTGATGACTTTTCCTCCTATGCATGGGTCGTGCTTCTACGCACTAAAGCGCAGGCCATTAATGCATTAAGGCAGTTTGTTGCCATGGTCAAAAATCAGCATAACGCCGCTATTAAACAGTGGATGTCTGACGCTGGAGGAGAATATAAGTCTGATGAGTTTACTAGGGTACTGAAAGATATGGGTATTACTATCCTACAAAGTGCACCGCATACCCCCCAACAAAATGGTCGTGCTGAACGCTTTATGCGTACTTGTATGGATAAGGCTCAGGCTATGCGCCTTGAAGCCTGTCTCCCTCAATCCTGGTGGGAATTCGCGGTCCTACATGCAGTACATTGCTACAATAGGACTCCAATAAGTCGCCTTAATTGGCAGACACCCTATATGAGCTTGCATGGTGAAGCACCTAGTATTTCGCACTTATGAGTGTTTGGATGTGGCGCATATGTGCACATACCAGAAGATCGCAGATCAAACAAACTTGACCCAAAGAGTGAACAAATGATCTATATTGGTCATACTGAGGGCATAAAGGCATATAGATTCATGCAGATCAGCAACAACACAGTGTTCACCAGCACTACTGCTTTATTTGATGAGACTGTTTACCCTAAGTGTGAGATGCAAAGGGTGCGGGGTACAACCCGCGTCAATGAGCCAGTAGACAATCAACCTCCTATGGAGGATGACCAGTCACCTACACAGCCCATTCCAAGTGGTTTTGACGATGATATGCCTACTCATCGTCCCCCTAAACAGAGGCAGAATAGGGAGGATGCACCAGACCGCGACGGCGGTTCAGTGGCACCAGAGGAGCCAGAAGCGCAACCACCTCCGCCTCCTGCGCCAGAACCAGCACTACCACGACGGTCTGCGCGCTTGAGAAAAGTACCTACTCGTCCTGACAACGTCTATGGGGAAGACAGGCACCCCTCACAAATAACAAAAGATGTTGAGCGGAGTAGCAAGTGGAAAGAAATGGTTGGAACACAGCCTGGTCGCTCCAGGACTGATAGTACGCCAGGGCAAAGGCAGATTCCAGGAGGATTTCCTGAGACAAACCCTGACCCTCCACCTGCTGAGAGTGAAGCTCCGCCAGAACCCTCAGAGGATGAAGTAGATGATTTATTGTCACGCCTTGCTCAGGAAGGGGAGTAAAATTCCTAGATCATCTGCTTGCCAAAGCAGTTCCATCTAATGATCTGGAACCACTAGACACTTCCAATATACGGGAGTGGACCTATAAAGATATAATGCGCATGCCTGCAGCGCAACAAAAGGAATGGAAGACTGCTTGTTGCAAGGAACTTGAGGCACTTCGCAGATGAAATGTCTTTGAGCTTGTGAACCCTCCTAAAGGGAGGAAGATCATAAAAAACAGATGGGTCTTTGATCAAAAGACTGATGGTCGCAAGAAAGCCCAGCTTGTTGCCAAAGGCTTTTCTCAGGTTGAAGGCGTCGACTATGACGAAATCTTCTCACCAGTAGTGCGCTTTGAAACTGTCTGGATGATGCTCACGCTTGCAGCGCTAGAGGATTGGTACATCACTGGACTAGACGTCAAAACTGCCTTCCTATATGGAGAGCTCAATGAAGAGCTATACATGGAACAACCTGAGGGCTTCAAAGCCAAAGGGCAGGAAAATAAAGTACTGCGACTGAAACGCGCCATTTATGGGCTTAAACAAGCTGCTTTAGCATGGTGGAAAGCGCTGGATAAGTCCATGGCTGCGATGGGCTGCAAAAGGCTACTATCTGACTCAGGACTCTTTACCCATAGAGGTAAGAGTGGCGCCCTTGTAGTGATCATTGTCTATGTTGATGATGTGATCTTTATGGGATCGGACAAAGCCCTTTTAAATGAGCTTAAGAATAGGTTCATGAAGGCTTGGGAATGTCGTGACTTAGGCGACGCAAAGGAATTCTTGCGTATGCGCATTCAGCGGAAACATGGAAAGATCTTTTTAGATCAAACCGCTTACTTAGAAAAGGTGCTGCAACACTTTGGACTCACAGATGCGAAAGCAACTACGACTCCACTTCCTGAAGGGTACCAGCCAGTACCTAATGACACACCAGTCAACCCAAGCGTCAGGAGCAAATACCAGCAAGTTATAGGTTCACTCCTATACATAATGCTTGGGACTCGCCCTGACATCGCCTATGCAGTTATTAAACTGTCACAGTTCGCTGCAAACCCCTCTGAGGACCATTTGAACAGAGCGCTGTATATCTGCCACTATTTACTTGGGACTTCCTCATACTCTTTGGTGTATGATGGAAAATCAAATGGAGGCTTAATTGCCTATGCGGACTCTGACTGGGCTTCAAACCCAGATAATAGGCAATCTACTACAGGTTACATGGTTAAACTGGCTAATGGGATATTCAGTTGGAACTCTAGAGCGCAGAAAACAGTCGCGCTGTCTTCTACTGAGGCTGAATATATGTCGCTGTCAGACACTAGCAGACAATTAGTTCGGATTAAGTCGCTCTTTACTGAGCTTGGCATCAAACTAAGCCCTATACCACTCTGCGGTGATAATCAAGGGTCCATCTTTATGGCCTCTAACCCTGTCCAAGAAAAGTGTATCAAGCATATTGATATACGCTACCACTACATAAGAGAGGTAGTAAAGGACAAGAAAATAGAACTATTCTTATAGATGGTTCAGATAATCCCGCAGACATGTTTACCAAGAACCTTCGGCGTATTAAGTTCGAGAAGTTCAGAAGTCAGTTAGGACTTGAGTTTTACTTGTCCAACTGAGTTTCAAGACTGTAGACTTGGTCTCGAAACAAGCCTGAAAATTCTACATGGAACCAAAATAAAGTCTTCATAGACTTTTCGAGCCATCACAGTTCCTTGTTTAAGGATACTATGGAAGGTATATCGAGTGATGCCTTCGCTTGTCTTCCGCATACATAGATTCTTTCTAGAGAATCGAAACATTTCCAGTCATTGTACCGAAAAATCGGCCCAATGAACTCAAAAAGTTCATAAAGCTGAAATGGGATGGCGAAGAAGACTCAGTCTCGAAACCGCTCTTGCAGTTCCGGGAAAGACTCCCTTCTAATCATGGCTTGAGTATTAACTCGCCTTATACACTTGCTCAGAGCGCTCAGTAGCTGCACTTAGCAAGGGGGAGTGTTGAGCCGTAATACTTACTATAAGGCTCATTACGTAGGAATCGGAGTACGATTAGTTTATGCTATACACGTAATTCGGAGTATTTAGTCATACAATACACGTACAGAATCCCCTTATGGGATTATTCCGAGTCCACCGGTGATTAGACATTAGGCGACACTGAAAACGCGATATTGTGGACGCCTCTACTCATCACTTATCCCTAAACAGACATGGGTGGACCATAGAGTATATAAATCCTACTGTAGGAGCGAGTACCTATACACATCTCTCTCCACCCCACCTTGAGCTTCCTCTGCTTCACTCTAAGCCTCGTCTAAGCTCTCTACACAGGTAAGGGTCAACCTGTACACTGCATGTATTGCTGCGCAACAGGGAGTTCGATGGAGGTGCTGTGTCCACAGGCGGAGCAGGCACTACGTCAAAAGGCGACGTACCGAATATGGACGTACAGCCTGGGGAAAGCCTAGAAGGTAACAGCCCATTAGATGCAGGCCAGAAGAGGAAAAGACAAGATGACTCACCACAAAATAACCACCAACCCCGCGAAACACAGGGCATACATGTAGACTAGTATAAACACCTAAGTGATCCATTTTCTGATACAGAAGACGAGGCCATGACTGCGCTAAGTATGCTCAGAGGAGACGAGCCAAAGAGTCTCAAAGAGGCCAAGGCGTCCCACGAGTGGCCGGAATGGGAGCAAGCAGTGAAAACCGAACTCAGCCAACTGCAGAGTACAGGGACATGGGAACTCACCGATCCTCCCACTGACGCAATCCCTATCGCAAATAAGTGGGTCTTCGCAAAGAAATATGATATATCAGGAAATATCCTGAAATATAAGGCGCGATTGGTAGCCAAAGGCTGTGTGCAAAGACTGGGATATGATTATGACGAAACGTTCTCACCCGTAGTAAGGCTCAAAACCATCAGAGCCATATTGGCCCTCGCAACAATACACGACCTCTGTATCCAACAAATGGATGTAAAGGGTGCATATCTTAATGGAACCCTAAAGGAGACGGTGTATATGCGTCATCCGGAAGGGTACGAGGACGGGACAAACCAAGCTTGCTTACTTATAAAGACACTCTACGGACTGAAACAATCCGGACGTGAGTGGAACAGCGAGCTCGATAGCAAATTGCGAAACCATGGATTCACACGTTTAATATTGGACCCATGCACCTACGTGCGACACAAAGGTGGAAATCTGGACATAATTACAGTCTGGGTTGACGACCTTCTACTATTCGCAACGTCAGTGGGTTCGATGAACTCAATGAAGAATAGTCTACATACCGAATGGGAGGTCACAGATATGGGCGAACCGGTGAAAATTGTCGGGATAGAAATCACCTGAGACGAGAAGTCAATCACGATTCCCAGAGGCGGTACATAGAAAACATACTAGAGGAGGGGCTCAAACATGCAAATGCTGTCGCAACACCGATGGATCCAAATACGAGCCTTGAGCCAAATCCTGATGGGAACGAGGGGAGCTGAAGCAATTTGTATGCATGGTTGCTAGGTGAACTCCAGTTCCTCGCCAATGCCATGAGGCCGGACATTGCTCACACTGTAAATCGGTTAGCAAGTTATATGGCTAACCCAAGCCTTGAGCACACAATAGCCTTGAAGAGGATCTTACGTGTAACGCTCCACGGGACGTTCTTCTAGCAACGCAGTCCTTATCGGGTCCTAGGGAAAGGCGGCGACCTAACAATCACGAGAGATGCCAAAGTCACGTACTCGGGCGGCGATCAGCTCGCAAATGAGGCGTAACAAGGTTGCCCAGAGGATGTGAGTGGAAAGGAAGGCGATGTAATAGAGTACCTCTGGCGAACACAGCACAGAGATATGAGAAAGGAGACGACAGCAACGCAGCACGTCAATGATAGAGAAATAGAGAGGGGATGCCAGGGATCACTCGCACTGGCCAGCTGAGGACAAACAGGAATGTATAGGCACCAAAGGCACTAGACAGCACACTACAGGCAGACAGCGCAGTAGAGGCAAGTACAATGGGTGGTATAATCCAAGAAGTCAAGCTTAGGTCTTCAGCGACCATAAGCCCATCTACTTATACAAGTCCAAGGAGGTTTGAACCCCAGCTTGGAAGTCCAAACTCTAAGTGAGAAGGAGTCATAGTGAGTCAGAGATAACAATCCACCAATGGCAGTAGGGCGCAAAGGTATGAGTCAGAGATAAGGGAACGAGGCATACAGTCAGGATGAGGGAGCCAATGGGAACGCGCTATCGTATCAGAATCAAGGCACAATCGATGGGAGCGTACGAGTCACAAAACATGAGGCAGTCGAGGCCGGTCCAGGCACAAGCTCATCTGGGCCCTTCTGGTGTGAGTCTAGCCAGGTCACGTGCCAGGGTCACGTGACAGGTGGGCGCTAAGATTACGTGCGCATTTCGTATGTTTTGTTAGCTTGGATGATCATGTGACCAGAGTCATGTGACTTAGCAGTGGGAGAGTATTGCACAATGTGGGTGGTTGCTCCACCGTCTTTGCCAAATCGTACTTGCATATGTCATCCAATGGTGTTCGGGGTCTTGGCGAGGGGTGTTCGAGGGTCAGGTGAAGGCGAAACCGTAACATTACAGTATCTCGCCAGAACGCAAGAACATGGAATAAGATATTCATCAGTTCCAGGAAAAAAATAGAAATGCAAACCTTTTCTATGGCTTTGCGGATGCCACTTACGCAAATATGGACACCCAAAGGTCGACGACCGGCTATGTCTTCAAGGTTGGCAGAGGGGCGATTTCATGGATGTTGAAGAGGCAAACAGTGATCGCGCTATTGTCCACAGAGGCCGAGTATATCACCCTATCTGAAGCAGGCCGCGAGGCATGCTGGCTGAGGAATCTATACGAAGAACTCGGTTTTAGTCAGCGCCATCCAACAGTGATTAAAGGAGATAATACCGGATCAATTTCTATGGCACTAAACCATCAGTTTAACAAGAGGTCCAAACATTTAGCCACAAAATGGCACTGGATCCACGAACAAGTTGCAGAAGGATCTATCGAGATTGGAGAATGTAGAAACCCCGAGCAGACTGCAGATATACTGACTAAGCCACTAGCTCGCCCAAAACACAAAAGACATGTCGAGGAGATGGGACTGATGCTGATGTGAAGGGGAGTGTAGGAATGCAGTTGGCATAGTCAGCAAAGCCTGCAGTCGGAGACTCCGGTCCGTAGCTTACTAAGGCATGTTTATACATGCGAACACGAAAAGATTATAGGGGTGTGCGCTCTATCAAGAATGCTCATTCCCTGTCCATTCCTCTCTGGGTTATCCCCGCTACATTTATTCCTACATGTTGTTCTGAGGGGGTCCCCGCACGGATAAGTTTTTGGGGGAGGTGAAAACTGTCCCAGCTCTCCCCCCCCCCCCTAACATGTCACATGACATCACATAATACCAATCCAAAAACTCGGAACCAAAAATAAATTTTGGATCAAAAATTATGTAACTTATCACAAACATAAATATGACATAATTTGTCCTCTGTTTTTTTTCTTCTTTTATTTGTGTGGTGTAAATATAGTACAAACAAGAGCAAATAAGGTAAGCAACGCCATGCATTGCATGAAGTGTACCCCCCACCCTTTGGGCGTGCGGCCCCCTCCTCCTTTGGCCTCCCTTTACCCCACATGTGCGCAGGACACACAAGCGCAGGACCACGCGGGACAAGCCCCCGCCCCTGCCCCTGTTCACCCATGAAGGGGAGCACGCCCCCCATATGCGCGCAAAGGAGGCATGGGACAGGTATGCCCCCCCCTTCGTCCCTGTTCCCATTCACATCGAACAGGAGACCCGAACACCGCCCCTGCCCCTGTTGACTTGCAAACGGGGGCTGCGCAGGAAGTGACCCACCACCCCATTTGCACACAACAGGACACAACAGGCACCCCCCGCTCCCTTCGTTCACACGCAAACAGGGCACGTGCACGCAGGACAAGCCCCGCCACTGCAGCCGCCACTGCCATCTGCGCGCAAGGGGGGGTGGGGCACAGGAACGAGGCACAGGGGACAGGTACGTCCCCTGTCTCTGCCCTCCCGCCCCCTCATTTACACGCGAACAGGATGCGGGACATGGAACGGTGTGGGACAAGGTACGCGCACCCCCCCCTCCCCCTCTTGCCAGGGACCCCGCGCGCCAGCAATGCCAGAGGTGGCACAGCGCCCCCCCCCCCCAGTTTGCGCGCCCCCGTATCTGCGCGCACAGGCAACATGCAAACCAGAACGCACAGAAGCGGCGCCCCCTCCATGACACAGGGGCAAGCGAACCAGGGGGGCGTGCTAGAGCCAAATGCAAACAGGCGGACACACAGAAGCGCCCCCCCCCCCACTTCTCCGGTTCACGCACCACAGCAAAACATGGGCGCTGTTACGTTCCTTCCAGACGTATCGACCCGACTTGGGTTACTTGTCTGTTTGCTGAGCCTTGATCGCGTCAAGAGTCTTCAGGATCCCGTAGGCAACGGCTAGGGCGATCCGCAGGGCAAAACCCACGAAGGTAAAGGCGACGTGGAGGTGATAGAGGGGAGAAATGGTGAAAGACGAAGTCGGTCCGTGACACGACTTATAGTGGAAAACGCTGAACCCGCTACGGCTCGTACGTGTACGCAGGGGCAGAAGGGAAGAGTACTGTGGAGGGACGGGTCTCCGAGGTCGCACAGTAGAGCAGAGAGGTGATCGAATGTATAACGCAAGCCCACTTGGATAGCCAACAGCTATGGCGTGACTCCAGACGAAGGGAAGGTATTATACAAGATATCAAAGCTACCGTTCTAAGACGCGTAGCCGACTCTACTTATACTACTTCAGAGGAGCTTTCAAGCTCAGTCTGAAGTGCTGAATCCTAATACACAGCCGCGAACCCTAATACGAGTAGCCAATGGCAATAAGGCGCATGGCACGAGTCAGAGATAAGGGTCGTGTGTCCGGAACACGAGTCACCGATAACAAAGATAAGGGCCTAGAGGCACCCCACATGTAAGTCCACGGGAATGCGATGCCATACCAGTCTCGATTCGCGTAATCACATGCCAAACACAAGATAAGTCCGGGCACAAGCTCATCCAGCCTCTTCTGGACGATTCTAGGCAGGTCACATGCCAGGGTCACGTGACGGCCAATCCTTCAGGACCTATTCCCAAGGCTCCTGGTAGCGGTTCTCGTGCGGGGAGGGAGATTGATCGCTCACCGCGTGTCTCGAATACACGTAGTCTTCTAGCTGCGCCACTGCAGCGTCGATTCTTGCGTTGTCGTAAGGCCACGCCTCTCGCTGCCAGTCCCACAAAGGGTCTGTAGGCGTGCACGCGGATTCCACAACGGGGATATCGGCGGTCGGGGACACATCACGTGGCGAGTCACATGCCGGCGAAGGTGGAATCGTAACAGGCGCACCTGGAACCCCCCTCCCTCTCCCGCAGGTTCGCGTGCCAGGGCAAAACACGAGCGGGTGACCACGCGGGAAGCCCCCCCCCTCTCCCGCGGGTTCGCGCACAAGGGCGAAACGCAATTGCATGGCGGAAGCGCCCCCTCTTCTGTGTATGTGCTCTGGGCGGCACACGGGTTGGGTAGTGTGTGACCAGGCAGCACGCGAATGGGAGGCGGGCTGTAACCTGGTGGCGCCCCACTCTCCGCTTTGCACACTGGGGCAGCACACCTGCCCCAGTGCACAAAGCAGAAGAGCACCGCCTCCCCGGTTCATGAATGGGAGGGTGAGGATAATGAGCAGGGGCACGCGGAATAGGGCGTGTGCCCCCCTCTCGACTTAGACGAAAAAAGTACATACATTATGTAATCTTTATTAACTAATAAACATGTTTTTCTTTTCATTAAACAAAGCAAAACAAAAGTTTAATTTGCTTTTGTTTGTACTATATTTACACCACACAAATAAAAGAAAAAAAAACAGAGGACAATTATGTCATATTTATGTTTGTGATAAGTGACATAATTTTTGAGCCAAAATTTATTTCTGGTTCCGAGTTGTTGGATTGGTGATTTACGTGATGTCATGTGACATGTTAGGGGGGGGGGAGAGCAAGGACAGTTGGAGGTGAATTGCTGGACATAAGATCGTGCATAAGAGCCCGTGAAGGTGTGGTCCGTGGGAATTGATGCGGAAGCCTGAGTGGCGCACCTGGCTAGACTGGTGACCGTTCCCTCTATTGGGTGTCGACAGGCAGTGACAGCTCTCGATCATAGTCGCGACCCCCCCATTTCAAAGCCAGCTGCACCAGTCGGAGAATCGAGGATCCTCCAGTCGCTTTGCGACACCCTCAAAAATCCTCATTCGAACGGCTGGTTACGAGTCTAGCACCTGGTGTACTTCGGCATCTTGTCTTCCGCCCGTTTTGATCGTGAACCATCGGTAGTTTCCGACCAGAAGGGGTTTATAGCAGGTCAGGCTGACGCCGGGTCACGAGGGTCAAGCCAACCGAGTCATGCAAACCTGACTGACCTTTGAAGCTTGAAGCCTGAAGCTCCAAAGCTCAACATCCTAACAGCCATTCTGACCTCAGGCACGATGCTACCTCTGCACTTAACGTGCGACCCTCAAAAGTTCTATTCCACGTAACCCTACAACATACCTTAATCCGGACATCGTCCTCTGTCAACGACGATTTAAGGGTTCCTCGAAAGCCGCGGCCTGCGCTCCGTGTTGACGCCGCAACAATGGAATTTCACCATTTCCGTCACCACACCCTATGCCACCTGAAGAGCGTCACTTTATTAACCTCAAACGAACATTGCATGTATTCTACTTTGTATCACCGGGCAATACATCTCATTTCCCGTTAATTCTAAGGTAGAAGCTTCCGAAATAGAGGGCGCGTGGAGGATCCGAGGATGGAGAGGGTTTTACGAGAGTACTGAGACAGATGTCTCACGACCTTACCTCGCATTCCCTATACATTTGAGTCCAGCCAGTTGAGGACGAGAGACGACGCGAAATGAGTGGAGCTTCTGAGCTTGAGAACCGTCTGGTCGGAGCCTAGTGCCTGCCGTTGTTCACTCTATAAGCCTTGCATGGCAAGTTGCATCTCAGCCAAGTACTTCGTGTTCTAGTCCTTAGAGCTCTCTGGCCTCAAGCCTTCTGAACAGCACGGTCACTCGAACCCCAAGATACTATCTTCTAGGCTCGTCTACTATGCACATGCGATACCACTGGCTCTATGCACTCTCATTCCTCACTGCCACACCCCTTGCCGACTTCGCGACGCCCATCGATCCTTGGGGCAACATGCGCGTGAGACATACCTGGAGTGCCATTCCAGCCGATTGGGAGACTCTGGGCGGCCCGCCCGCCGGAACCACTATCGACCTCTACATTGCCCTCAACCCCCACCAAGAGAACGCTTTGATTGATGCACTATACGAGGTCAGCGACCCCAAGCATCCAAGGCACGTGACGCACGTCCACCCCACCGCTGCTCCTCTCGCGCCTTCATTCACATGGCTACTCCTCCATTTCAGATATGGCGCACATCTCTCTAAGGAACAGGTCGCCGCACTGGTCAGGCCACACCCAGACACGATCGAGTTCGTCACTTCCTGGCTCGCACATCACGGCGTCCGGCCGTCCTCGATCTCAACGACACATGGCGGCGCATGGTTAACGATTAGCAATGTTCTCGTGTCGCAGGCCAACGAAATTCTCGGCGCGTCATACCAGCTATACCGACATGCCAAAGTGAATGACACCATAATCCGGACGGTCAGCTACGCACTGCCTGAGGCATTGCATGCACACATTCAAGCGGTAGCGCCGACGACATATTTTGCCTCCACACGGACACGGCGACAGACACCACGCAGGGGCTCGGTCGAAGCGGCAGCGGCGTCGGGTGAGCCCGCGACGCTGTCAAGCCGCGCCGGTGAGGTCACGCCGTCGGAACTGCGCTGGCTGTACAACACGTTCGCATATGTTCCCACCGCGGCTGACCGGAATACCCTCGGGGTATTTGGCTACCTGAAAGAATACCCAAGTGAGACGGATCTGACTATGTTCATGACTAACTTTCGCTCCGATGTGGAACCTCCCAGTCTGACACCCTTCACCGTCGAGCTGGTGAACGGCGGTCTGTACAACCCGGATAGCCCCGGCGTAGAGGCGAACATCGACGTCCAGTACGCCTCGGCCATGGCGTACCCTACTCCGATCATTTTCTACAGCACCGGTGGCTTGCAGAGGTGGTCGACAGGCAGCGGCGAGCCACTCCCTGGAGACGCGGACCTCGAGTCGCTCGATTACCTTCTCAAAAAGAAGGTCATCCCGCAGACCATCAGCATATCATACGGCACCGACGAGCGGAATGTTCCGCGAGAATATGCGAGAGCCCTGTGCATCCTGTATGCACAGCTCGGCGCCCGTGGCGTCAGCGTCCTCTTGCCTACAGGTGATGACGGCGTCGGCAAGAACTGCAAGGACAAGTCGGGAAATGTCCGGTTCGTCCCCCAGTTCCCTGCATCCTGTACGTGTCCCATTTTATCACCCCTATACATGCGCAATTTCAAGTAGCTCACCAGACTGCCGTGGTTTCGCAGGTCCCTATCTCACTGCTGTCGGCGGCACTACAGACTACGACCCCGAGGTTGCGGCTCCCATATCTGGAGGCGGCTTTTCGGACTACTTTCCACGCCCGGTCTACCAGGACGTCGCCGTGTCCGCATTCCTTGAGCGTCAAAGCACCCAGTATACTGGCCTCTACAAGTGCGCTCGCTGCTATCACCTGACGCAACCGTTTCTTACTTTGTGATTTGTGCAGCCCTGAGGGTCGTGGCATCCCTGACATCGCCGCCCAAGCTCTCGAACTCTCACTCTTCTTCAGAAGCGCTCGTGTCATCGTGGAGGGCACGAGCTGCTCGGCTCCCGTGTGTCTTTCCCTGCTCCATCTGCTCTGCGTTGTTCATTCTCAGCTGACCATCAATCCCTAGACAGTGGCAGGGGTAGTCTCGCTGCTGAATGACTATCTTATTACGAATGGCATGCCCCCGCTTGGATTCCTCAATATCCGGCTATACGACGACGGGATTGCGGGCCTCAACGACATCACATCCGGCTATAACCCTGGCTGTGGCACCGATGGATTCTCTGCCGTCCCTGGATGGGATCCCGTTCGTCCTGCCAGACATGTATCTCTTCGTTTTCGAGGTTGGCTGATTTGTGTTGCATAGGTCACGGGTCTTGGGACGCCAGACTTTGAAAAACTTCAGAACATATTTATGATTCCCTTGGGAGGCGGCGCGGTACAGGGAAGTCAGCCGATGATTCGTGGACCTGGTGAATCACAGCTATAGGTGAGTACCACATCCAGACTACATGCGCAAGTCGATTCGAGGCGCGAAGGAAATAGTTTTTGCATTAATTCGGGGTGACGTCGGACGTCCACCTCATAAATTCGCAACGACGGAACATTTATTTCAACGTCCGTGCTCGGGACTGGCGCTTTCAGTAGATGAAAGAGAACGCGGACGATGTCGACAATCGTGTATAGGCCGCGATCTCGCACAACACAACTCGGACCTCATTCGCTGCACTGCGTCCCGGATTTTCCAGCACTTGGTGTGTCGCTACGCTAATTCCACCTTGAGGGTGGAGGGGTATAAGGATGGATGCTAGCGGGTCTTAGAAGGGGGACCAATGCCATGGGATGTATATTTGTATCGCCAGGCCTGCCAGGTCTTGTGTCCGAAATGTACACAATGGATTCAATTGAGTGTGTGATACCGTGCATCTCTGATTCGGATATAAGTATTCTTTATTTTTTGTTGAATCCATATTTATTCTAGGTTACATGTCCGAGACACAGACCAGTCGTAGCGCGTACCAAATACATTCATTCGACCATGAAGGCGGTTACTAGTTCGGTCACAATACATACCGAAGAAGAGGGAAACAAACCCTCGCCTTACAGAACTCAGTCGGATTCGGGTAGCACATAAGGCGGGGGTCCAGATTCCGCCCTCGAGAGGGTGCGCGATTCTGATAGGAATGGCACAATTTCTTTGACCCATCTCGGGTGGAAAGAATAGTGTACTATAGGGATAGAGGAGACGGATGGGGGATGCTGAGAATGGCGTGTAATACTCGCGGTTAGATGTACCGCGGGCAATAGAGGACGTCTTCTGCGGCTCCGTCCCCGCACGGGCAGGATATGTTTCGGGGGTGGCCGTTGGTTCGAAATCGCTGGACGTGGCATGCCTGGTGTACTTCGGCGTCTCAGTCTTCCACCCGTTTGATCGCGAACCATATCGGTGGTTTCCGACGTGTTTGAGTTTAGGGGGAAGACGATGGTGTGGTGATATGAGTGTGAGAGTGTGTCCTCGCCATGGACCCTGCGGTTGAAGCCAGAAATAAGGGTGTTCGCGCGTTGTCTAACCCTATCCTGATTGGACGTGATCCAGCCCCTCGGCGAGGGGGTTCCAAGTTGCGCGTGCACGCTGCAGTATGTGCCGTGCCACCGTCTGCCCTTCTAAATCTTTATATAGCTTGATAGCTTGATCCACGGGGGTACGGACTAAAAAAACGAACGTTAGCTGGCATGACGTAAGGTATAAGACTGTGAAATCATCAGCACATGCGACTGTGCCGTTTGACTGCGCGGGTTAAGGCCTTAAGGGTCGCCAGCACTACTAGCCAGCAGCGAGGCCAGCAGAGTTAATACAATATAGAATATATTTAGGCTCCTGACAAGGCTCCTGAAGCTGAAGAGCGGTGCGCGTGGATCCACCCGGGGAGCGGGCCGTTCCCGGCATCGCCCGAACTGGGACGACTTGCACCTCACAAGAGTTGAAGTTCTTGCCTCAAACGGCCCACGTCCTACTACTAACGACAAGTCCAAAGACGATCGTAAACCGGAGCATTTGGATGCATATTCGTAGATTAAGAATTTAGGAGGGTCGAGATGGGACCTCATAGGCCTCATCATCCAGTCATCGTCCTTTTTCAACATTTGAGTGTTCCTCTACAAGTTCGCTCGCTGCTGTTACCTGACGCAACCGTGTCTCACTTTGTGATTAATGCAGCCCCGAGGGTCATGGCATCCCTGACATCGCCGCCCAAGCTCTCAAATTCTGATTCCTCGTCAAAAACGCTGGCATGGTTGCGGATGGCACGAGCTGCTCAACTCCCGTGTGCCTTTCCTTGCTCTTCCCTCTCTGTGTTGTCCATTCCCAGCTGACCATCAATATCCAGACAGTGGCAGCCATAATCTCATTGCTGAATGATTACCTTATTACGAATGGCAGCCCCCCGCTTGGTTTTCTCGATATCCGGCTATACGACGACGGGATTGCGGGCCTCAACGACATCACATCCGGCTATAACCCTGGCTGTGGCACCGATGGATTCTCTGCCGTCCCTGGATGGGATCCCGTTCGTCCTGCCAGACATGTATCTCTTCGTTTTCGAGGTTGGCTGATTTGTGTTGCATAGGTCACGGGTCTTGGGACGCCGGACTTTGAAAAGCTGCATGATATATTTATGACACCCCTGGGAGGCGGCGCGGGACAGGGCAATCAGCCGAAGATTCGTAGACCTGGTGAATCATAGCGATCGGTGAGTCCCACTTCCAAACTACATGCACAAGTCGATTCGAGGCACGAAGGAAATAGTTTTCGCATCAATACACTCGACCGACGCGACGTCGACCTCACAATTGCAACAAAACATTTTCATTTCAACATCCGTGCAGTGCAACTGGTAGATGAAGCTATGAAGGACCACGCGGACGATGTAGACAATCGTGTATAGCCCACGGCTCCACACAACATAACTCGGATCTCATTTGCTGCATGACATAGTGCGCGCAGGCCTGCGTGACACCGCCTCCCCTCGTCCTAGCACTATGTCTCCCGCATTTTCCAGCACTTGATATATCGCCACACCAATCGTACCTTGAGAGCGGAGAGGTATCAAGACGAATGCTAGTAGATATTAGAGGGGGCATCTATACCACGGGACGTATTTTGTATCCCGGCAATGAAGTGCTCCCAGACCAGGGTCTTGTATTCGAAATGCACATAACGGATTCAGCGGAGTGATATCGCGCGCCTCTGATATAACTTGTCTCAGTACTTCTCAGTCTAGGTCGCGACCTATTGATCCCCGAATCAATTATGCAGTTGGTATCTTTATCTTTGGAAAACGCTGTCGTGCCTACTGCCATTTACTGTTGTCCACAACGGGCCACTGGCAGAGTGAGAGTGCAAAGTCACAGTTAGTGACTAGTACGCCAGAGGAAATGTCCGATTCGTTTCCTTTTGAGCTACTGCACTGATCTTGACACTGATGCCCAGTGTCGCCCGCCGTAGGACCGATGCGAAAGTCAAAGCCTTTCGACCCTTTGCGCTCATGACGCGTGCTCCCTATTTGACTCCCCCTCACGCGGCCTATCGGGTGCAATTGTGCAAATACGACGCCTCTGGAAGGGTGTCTAGGACAGGAAACGCTATTTCGGGAGGTAGGTCCTTTTTTGTCTTTGGTCCATCATCATCATGGCCCGGGGCGCCTTGGGTCCACCTTTATGGCACTGACACCATTTCCGTTGTTTAACGGAATTAGTCGCCGAATATACTTAGTATGTTTTCTTACATGCTCCCGAAATTTTTCGGTGTTTTCTCTCGGGCTGTTTCCCCGATTGGGGATTTTTCCTCTACGCTATCGGGTCTAGCTGTGTCGCCGCGCGTGGGAGAACAATGTGTGTACTGCACTATTGGGTCTGGTTGTGCTCCCGCCTGTATTCTGCTCTGCGACTCTAGGTGAACTCGGCTCTGCAATTTCAGACGTCTAGTAAAAGTAGTCAAGCCTTGGTCCGGCTTTTTCGAACATCGTTCATCTCTCTGGGTAAATCGCATCTCCTGATTCTCGTCCATGAACGGACATTTGTGACAACGCTCATATAAACGGCAACGTCTATGTCCGTTATCACTTCAGGCCGCTGGGTAGTGAGGGGTATTACCTCCGCCGCAGTCTTTATGGTTGCGGCCGACGCCTCGGTCTCTGATGTTACGTGTCTTGGTGTCGCGGCAGCGACAGCGTTTTTGTAACGCTTTCTTTAGCGCCACTAGTCACTATCCCCTGTCTCCACTCTCGTCGGTTGCCTCTCCTCTGGGCACCCGTGGCAGGAGGCCCCGTTTCCTCTTATGGTGCGTCTATTACTCTCATCTCGGTGGCTGTGGTTGACCTAATAACTTTGGCTGCGATTTCCATCGTCATAAATTACTCATGCGAATCGGCGAGCCGATCTGTGACACTCAGTAAAAAGAATAGTCGGCCCGGTGTCAGATGGTTACCGGAAATTATGGAAAGCAAGAGTGAGCAGGTCAATTTTTCAAAATGCGCTACTCGGCTAACTTAGCCAAGATCTCGGCTATGCTAACCAAGATCCTGAGCTGCATTTCCGGAATCGCAATCACACTACTCATTTTCAAATTATGTCATTCCACAACTGGGGCAGCTCCGTCATACCAAGGATGATCGAGTTGACCGAGTTGACCAAACTGACCAAATTGACTGAGTGGGTGCACGTGACCAAACAAGACCAAGTTGACAGAGCGGCAAAGGTCATGCACACATACAGGTGCGTGGCGGATGTTCTGCGCAAAGGGGGAGCCCATCATCGTAGAGGCCAACATAATTATTATTGAGGTAGCAAATAAGAGTGTAGGTGACAAAAAAAATGAGTAAAGATCCAAAAAAGAGAAGACACCCAATCGTCGGTATTGCGCAGGCCTTTGCGGGGCACGAGCTGTCGAATATGGGTCCGCAACGATTGGAGACATGTCAGTATTGAAGGGCTAGAGCCGCGCACAAGTGCGGCGAGGTCGGGAATGGAAATGGGATTTGTTGAGACACGACTGCACAAGTCACATGTCTCGTGGGATCTGATTGTGTCAGCCCACATACTAAATACGGTATCTGTCCCTTATGGACTGATTTGGACTATGGCTGGACTTGTACGGACCGCTTTTGTTTATCTTTATTGTCAGAGTCATATATGGCTCTTATTGTTCTCTATTGTTAAGATACCGGTATTATCTGCTTTAGGCAGCTATTGTTCTCTGCCCTCCAATGGCATTTCTCCCTCTGGCGCACAGACCATGTGTATTGTGTTTGGATCACCTGTGCGCACAGACCATTATTATCTAAGCGTCCTGTATATAAGGACTGCTGTTTACGCCTCTACACTTCAGAGTTCCTTCACCCTCTGAAGTGTAAGTTCCTTTCTCTACCTTACTCCTTCACCTTTTACTCATAGACGTTCTCCTTATAGAACTTGTCTGTCTAGGTGTGTAGTAGTAATATACAGAGTTCCTTCACCCTCTGAAGTAACTTGTCTGTCTAGCTTTGTGCTATTAACCTCTTCGCTCGTTAGTTCTGCGCTCAACAGGTTATGGGCCCTGACGCCTAATAACTAACCTGCGGTTTTTTATCAGATCTACTCGTGTCACTTGCTCTCTCAGTTGACCACACACCTTGTCGTCTTCATCATCAGTGAGCATCCTCTACCATTTTTTCGACACACTCCTTTCTCATCCACCATGACTCTGTCATGTGCCATTTTGGCTAGCCTCCTAAGGAGGTTCTCATGAGAGGTCCTACATGACCTCAAATTCCTCTGTGCGCACTATCCTACGATATCTTCTATACCCGGTTTTCGTCCGGAAGTGCTTTCATAGGCCAAGAGGGGAAGACCCTTGCGGCTATAGGCCTCTCTAATGGTTGGGTGATACTCGGTTAATACCGGGTCACTTTATGGGGTGTGAAGGCCTGGTTAATAGTCAAACCCAGAAGTCCTTCCCTCAGATACAACTAGGAGACGCTACTATATTATAATAGTATTTACATAGCACTATGACTAGACCTCTGCCAGGAGAAGTATTCGCTCCCCTTGTGCAGGATTCGCTGCATGGCATGTATCACTAGTCTAGTTGCTTAGTACCAAGACCCTTAATGGTCTGTTCTAGAGACTCCACAGACGACAGTCGCAATTGTTATGGGAGTTGATCCCTTTCATTGCTTCTGGAATTCGCTGTTGGCTCCTCTCTAGGGTACTACCCTTTACTCTAGAATCTTTAGTAGCCCCAGTTTCCACACTGTAAGGGTAGAGACAGACTCGTGCAAACTTCGCCGTCACTGCACTCTGATCTGATCTTGCTTGATCCCTCTATCAGCAGGATGAACATGACTACTAGCCCCTAGTAACATTCGGGCCTAGGAGAAACTTTAGTATAAGGCAGCCATCACTATCATGATTCCACTATAATAGTTATATCCAAGTCGCACATACTTGAGGCGTGACACCATATGTGTTACGGAGTTATAGCGCTCCTATGGCTGGACCTCTACTTTCCCTTACAAGATCTGGGCTGGTTCTGACTGCTCCTCGGAACCAGATTCTATAAACATCTCAAATGTCTTTCCATATCACCTTCCCTCCTACTCTTGTCCTCGCCAAGCTTGACGGGACAAACTGGCAGACCTGGAGCCAGACCTTTTCCTCTCTCATGCTCATGAATGGGTGCAGGCGTCACCTCACCCACTCAGACGTTGGGACCGTTCCTCAGCACCCCGCAGTGCCTGCAGGACCCACGGGACCAACAGCAGAAGGTCTGGCGATGATAGCCCTGTGGAACAAGCAGGAGGAGGTCATTACTGGCCTCTTATATCTGTCAGTCACAACGGAGGTCCTATCAAGTATTCAATCCATGGCGCTCTACCCAAGCGTCCATGACAAGTACCAGCAGCTTGAAACACTCTATGGTCAGGTTGGCTCTATGGCCACCTTCAATATTTGGGTCGGCTTGGCAAACACCAAGCTCCAGGAAGGTAGTCCCTTCCTACCTCAACTCCAGAAAATGTTGGACTTGAGGAGCACCCTGGTGGAGCAGGGGATGCCCGTCTCGGACATGCAAATGTCCTTTATACTTCTAGACGCGCTACCCCCCTCCTACAGTACCATAGCAGGCACCATCCTCGCTTCTGGCCCCCCTGCAAATCTCGTACCTCAGGACCTCATCAACAGGTTCATTAATGAGGAATCCCGTATCGCTGGTCCCCCGGCGTCTTTTAACAAGACAGCCCCCATCAAATTTCACTCGCCTCCGCAGCATGCGTCGACGGCATCAAGCAGCTCTGCGTCTCCGGACGTAATCTGCCACTACTGCAAGCGGCCTGGCCATAAAAAGCCAGACTGCTATAAGCTCAAACGGGACCAGGAGAACGCCAAGAAGGGAAGGGCTGGGCAGCGAGGGAAAGCTGCACAGAATACTACTACAATAGAAGCCCCGGACTCAATTCCGGGAAACAGGTTTGCTGCAGCCAATAGCATACCTGTACCAAAGAGTCGCCTATTTACCATAGTCAACGGCTCTGGCAAAATAGAGGAGGTACATGAAGTACCTCAGGTCTCCCTTTACATGATGAGTGCAAATGGCACTCAAGTAGCGTCAAAATGGATGATGGACAGCGGTGTTACGAACTATCTCGGCTTTCTCCTTTGCGTCTTCCAACTCCTTTACTTTTACGATATGTTCCCATGACTTGCGCTTCTCGGCTTCCATTCCGCACCTTGCGCCTCGGCGATAGGATGGCCAGTTTTACGCCTTGTTTCGTCCGCTGACCATTTCACGGTCACGCGTCGCCCCACGGAATTCCCTTGTACCACGTATGACTATTCCCTTTGTTCCGGTTCTTGTACGATTATACCAGACTCGCGCCATATGTTTGTGTAGCACAAACATCCTGTAACAGTATATAAGTCACGCCCTACCTAGCATGTACGGTAGACTTGACTTCTTGTGTAATACCACACTGTCCTTGTCTCTCGAACGCCTCGACTCGCCTTTGCGCTTGAGTCTCTGTCTTAGCTCGCCCTTTGCGCTTGAGCCTTGCTTCTCTACTATTGCGCTCGGTACCAGGGATACCGAGTGACACTTGTGCACCACCGAACTGAGTCTTAACCGACTCGCGCCTTTCCGATCCCGTTGACTTAGACGCGGTACACGTCGTACCTAACGCCCCTGTGGTGGCGTTACATTAAGTCAAGTCTCTCACAGTGGCGAATCTTCACAGTCGCGCCAGATCCCAGTTCCAGGCAGAATACATCGACAGATACAGTGACGACGAGCTTTCCGATAAAGTCAAAGGAGCCGTCGTTTGGAAGGAACACGAAGGAGTGGAAGGATACTTTCTCTTCCACCCTAACACGCAGAAATATCGACAGGTCCACTATCTCGAAGATCTACGACAGTGGGCGTATATTGACTACTCCGCAAAGAAGGGCCAGTGGTACACTATTAGCATAGTACCCCAAGCACTCGGAGTCGGACCCCTCACAACTAAGACTACCTCTGGCATTGCCATCGACGACGACGCCCCATCACCTAGTGTTTCTGTACCCACGACGAACTTACCCATTATCGACCCAACAACTCACTTTCAAACTCACGTCATGTCCCAAACCTTACAAGCTTCAGCCAGCACGACTCTCACCAGTGGAGGAGGAGGGTCCTCCGGAGCATCAGGCTCAGGAGGAGGAGCACCGAACCCGCCTAGCGGCGGCGCGCCGGTACCACCGTCTGGCGGTGGCGGTGGCGGTGGCGGTGGCGGTGGCGGTGGCGGTGGCGGTGGCGCCGCGCCAGGAGGAGCCGCACCTGCAGCGCCAGCCCCCGGAGGAAACGGACGATTGGGAGGAAACCCTCCCCCCGAGTTCACTGGAATCAGAGACGAAAGCAAAGCCTTTTTGCGAGCGTTTCGACTCTACAAAGAAATGAACCCCAACGTCGATCAACTCGCAATCCCCGCGTCACAAGCCATGACGTTCTTGTCATACATTCGAGGCCCATTAGTGAACGATTGGGTCGACGAACAAGCCCAATGGCTCGAAGATCAGATAGCGGCCGGCGTTCTCCGACAAAACGAAGTCCTATGGACCACCGTCAGAGACCGGTTCGTACAAGCCTACACCGACACATCCGAACAGACCAACGCGCGCAAGGCGCTTCAGACTCTCACGATGAAGGGAGGAGACATCGACACGTACGTCGCGACCTTCCAGAACCTCGTCACGAAGGCCGGGTATAACCCTGACGAAGCTACGACGCTGGAGTTGTTCCAGGACGGACTCCCTAACCAGTTAGTAGTCAATGCTGTCCGCTTCCAGCACCCAGTCAATTGGGAGCAGTGGAAGGCGGCCGCCCGGTTGCAGCAGGCTGAATACCTCGTTCTTAAGGACCGCCTCGGCAAGGGCAAGCCTCAGCGGAAGAAGGGAGGACAAAGCCGAGAACAGTGGGTCCAGGCCCTCAAAGGAACTCGCGATCCAAACGCCATGGACGTTGGACGCGCCCGAGCCTCCGTGGCCCTTACCGATGCCGACAAAGCCTCCCTTCAAAAGGAGGGACGATGTTTTAGATGTCGTGCGCAAGGGCACATCTCGCGTAACTGCCCTC
Organism: Lactarius hatsudake; assembly: GCA_024734325.1. NCBI lineage: Eukaryota > Fungi > Basidiomycota > Agaricomycetes > Russulales > Russulaceae > Lactarius > Lactarius hatsudake. The sequence goes on along the minus strand of JANSJP010000156.1, from coordinate 41,776 downwards.
AAAAGGGCGTGCGAGTGGCTGCCACTACGTCTACCTTGGCGCCACCCCCCATGCCCCCGCGATCATCAGCCCCGACTCCCTCGGGTTCAAGTTTACCAACTCCCGCCGTCTCTTCTTTCGCCATACAATCTAGTCGCATACTATTGAATGAAGAGCAGGCGGATCTACAGATCGCAGCGATGAAGGCACAGACTCAGGAGGTACGAGACCTCATGGTAGAAAAGTTGTTCGGACGGGAGGATTTTCTCGACGCTTGAACCCGGCGGCCTGGGCTAGAGCATTAAACTTAAACGTGTACACTAGCAGGTTTCGATCCATGCGAATCCCAGTTTTGTTCAAATCAGTACACGCGACGGCCGAACGACAAGTCCTCATCGATTCAGGAGCTACCGACAACTTCATATGCTCCTCACTGTTAAAACGACTCCAAATTGGGACGCGAGAAGTAACTCATCCCATCCGTATTTGGAACGTAGATGGTACCCACAATCAGGATGGCGCCATCACTCATTACACCGACCTCACCGTACGAACGGGAACAGAAGAAAGGACGCTTCGCTTCCTGGTTACTAACTTGGGAAGGGACGAAGTGATCTTAGGATACCCTTGGTTTACGGCTTTTGAGCCCAAGATCAAGTGGGGAGATGCAACGCTGAACGAAGAGTTTCAGCCGGTTGTAGTCTCGAGCCTTCGCTTGTCAGACGAAGCCACGCCCATGGAAGCCTCCATTCGGGCGTTGGAGACGTACGAACTTGACGAGGAAGCGTGGGAACAGCTCGTGGATGATGAGCGGGAACCCCAGATTGCGTTTTTACGCAAAACTACAACCGCGTCCGAGTTAGCACAACAAGAGGCGGCAAAGAAGAAGGAGCGGACCTTCGAGGAGATGATCCCCGAGGAGTATCGATGTCACCGTAAGATCTTCGACGAGGAGGCATCGCACCGCTTCCCTCCATCTCGCCCCTGGGATCATGCTATAGATCTCCTTCCTAACGCCCCCGCCTCACTAGACTGTAAAATCTACCCGCTCGCGCAGAATGAACAGGAAGCCCTGACAACCTTCCTGAATGAGCAACTGGCAAAGGGATACATTCGTTCGTCTAAGTCGCCATACGCATCCCCCTTCTTCTTCATCAAGAAGAAGGATGGCAAATTACGCCCCGTCCAAGATTACAGACGACTGAACGAACTCACAGTCCGGAATCACTACCCGCTCCCCCTGATCCCCGAACTCATAGATCGGATACGCGACGCACGCCTCTATACGAAACTCGATGTCAAGTGGGGGTATAATAACATACGGATCAAACTAGGAGACGAGTGGAAAGCCGCTTTTAAGACGAACCAAGGGTTGTATGAACCCCTCGTCATGTACTTTGGGCTTACCAACTCCCCCTCTACGTTCCAAGCAATGATGGACGACACGTTCAAACCGCTCACCCTGACAAACGAAGTAATCGTCTACATGGACGATATATTAATCGCCACGCCCCTCGACTACCCCCACCATCGCGCTATAGTCCACGAAGTTCTCCGCTTGTGCGAAGAACACGACCTCTACATCAAACCCGAGAAGTGCGAATTCGAGGTATTGGAAGTCGAGTACCTCGGACTCATCATAGGCCATGGAAATCTCCGGATGGACCCTGTTAAGGTACGGGGTATCCGAGAATGGCCCGCTCCAAGGAATCTCCGCGAAGTACGCGCCTTCCTTGGATTTTGCAACTTCTATCGGCGATTCATCCGCGGTTTCTCCGCACTCGCGCGACCCCTACACGACCTTACCCGTAAAGACACTCCGTGGCACTGGGGGCAACGGGAGCAAGATGCGTTCGACAATGTCAGACGTAGTATTGAACGCGAACCCACACTCTTATTTCCCGACCTCACTAAGCCATTCGAACTCGAGGTCGACGCATCCAACGTCGCCATCGGAGCCGTACTTAATCAGCTCGGCCCGGATAAAAAATTACACCCCGTTGCGTTCCACTCCGAATCCTTCAGCCAGACGGAACGCAACTATGACATTTATGACAGAGAGCTTCTGGCAGTCGTCAAGGCTCTGCGAGCGTGGCGCACATATCTGGTCGGTTCCCCCCATAAAATTATTATCCACACCGACCACGCCAACCTTCAATACTGGAAGGAGCCCAGAAAGATCAGTAGAAGAGTCGCGCGCGAGTTCCTGGAACTCTCGGAGTACGATTTCCTCCTAAAACACGTCTCCGGAGTCAAGAACAGTCGCGCGGACGCCCTATCGCGAAGAGTAGACTACGCGGCCCACGAAGAGGACAACAATGACATTATTGTCCTCCCCGCGGACCGCTTCCTCCGAGCGACGGAAATGTCCATGCATGATATGGATATTTGGACCCAGATATCGCAAAACCTTGATGAAAAGGAAGTACTGCGGTGGGTCGAACCCCATAACCTACGGAAGGTGGGAGGGCTGTGGTGGAAGAACGACGCACTAGTTGTCGTGGGCGACAACGACCTTAAACGGGGGGTAATCACCTTTTTCCACGATACGCCAGCCATGGGACACCCAGGAATCGCGAACACCTACGAGCTGCTACGCCGCGACTACTGGTGGCCCAACATGCGCAAAGACGTAGAAGACTACGTCAAAGGATGTGCGACATGCCAGGTGAACAAGATCAACCCTCACCGACAAAAACCACACCTCTTCCCCATCACCACCGATCCAAACGCCGAACCATTTGAGGTGGTCGCTATGGACTTCATCACTAAACTCCCCCCGTCTGACGGATACGATTCGATACTCACAATTACGGACCACGACTGTTCGAAAGCCTCAATCTTCATTCCGTGTAACGAATCGATCACAGCAGAAGGAGTAGCGCGACTATACCTCCACCACGTGTACCCACATTATGGCATACCCCGGAAGATTATCATGGACCGGGACCCCCGATTTACTTCCGCGTTCATGACCAACCTCTGTAAAGTCCTCGGAATCCGTCAGAACATCTCATCTGCCTACCACCCTCAGACCGACGGACAGTCAGAGCGAACGAATCAGTGGTTGGAGCAATACCTTCGACACTGGAGCAACGTGCAGCAGGATAACTGGGCGGAAGCCCTGCCGGTCGCCCAGTTCGCGCACAATGCTTGGCCTAACGCGACTACAAAGGAGTCGCCCTTCTCACTCATAATGGGATGGGAACCACGTACCGTGTGGACGCCGAAACCGACGCCCTCCCCATCCGTCGAACAACGCCTAGAGGACATGGTCATCAGACGACAGCACGCGCAAGATTGCATCAAACATGCGCAAGAATTGATGGCAAAAAGGGGCAAAACACGCTTTATCCCCTATCAAGAGGGCGCAATGGTCTGGTTGGAAGGCACCAACCTCCGAACCTTCTACCCCACCGCAAAACTAGCCCCGAAACGCCACGGACCGTTCCGAGTGAAGAAGGTCCTCTCAGATGTTACGTACGAGTTGGAACTCCCAAACACGTGGAAGATACATCCAGTCTTCCATGCGAACCTCCTTACACCATATAAGGAGACGGAGTTACATGGCGCGAACTTCACGCGCCCACCCCCGGATCTGATTGATGGAGAGGAAGAGTTCGAAGTGGAGCGCATCCTTCAGTCCCGATCACATGGACGAGGGCGTAAACTTCAATTTCTCGTCCAATGGAAGGGCTTCCCGATAAGTGACAGCACGTGGGAACCTCTTGAAAATGTTCGACACTCCCCAGATCTCATCGCCGATTTCTATCGCCTAAATCCTACCGCCGAAGGGGCTGGACGACAGATATAAGATACGCCCCTCCAGCATCGCTAACACCCCATTCCCACTATGACTACCACCCCCATCGTCTCTACCATTCAGACTCGTCGTCCCGTCGAGATTATCCTCGAAAACCTAACTGTTCCTTCGCAGGACCTGGGTGTCCCCTCTGAACCAGAGGGTCGTACGCCGTATTCTGTAATCCCTGATTCACCCCCGCTCCCCGTACTCGCGCTCGCTACCTCAGCCCTGGCGTCGCTGGCCAGGGAACCCACGACAACCACTGAGCCACCCGAACCCCCTCGACCTATTATTGTCCCCTTCTCCGTTGACACGCCAGTCACCGTCCATGTCCCCGCTACACCAACGTACCCCCCCGAGTCCACTGTCCCTCTCTCTCCCCCTCCACCGCTGTCGCCCCCCGCTGTCCCTGCGGCTCACATCCCCATCCCACCATTCCCCGCAGGGATGGATCATACCTTCACGCCGATTCCTCAGACCCGTAAGGTCAAACCCGACCCCGCCCTCGCCCTCCTAGATGATGAGGAGGACAAGGAAAATGAAAACCCCGGCATCCCGTTCTTCCTTAACGATCCCGACTCACCCACCTTCTTCCCACTTCTCGTCGGCGAAACGGGGACTGTTAAGCAGACAGCACGATATATTTACTACCGTCACAACTACCAAGAGGTCGTCGGGACCATGGGGAAGGGTCACCCCTGCTACGCAGTCGCAGGTCTTCCTCAATGAGGTATACACGGGGCAACTCGCACAGCACATCACAGACAACCAACTCAATATGTTCCATCCTCACGACCCCCGCACCATCGTTCTTAACGAGGTGCTAATCGAACTTCACAACCCCCGTCTCCACGCTGAAATCTCCCGTCTCCGCGAATGTCTTACGCGCCGAGACGCCATTCGTACTCGCCAATCGGACATCCGGCGTCTCGAGACGGAGCTGACACGGGATCAGTTCCATCTCGACATGGATTTCTCCTCGGTCCGGAAGTGTCTTCAATACGCTCGGGCCATCCCTCTCATTGCCGACAAATACGCCGAGCTTCACGCGAAGCCCGTGCGACCCCGAGACTCGCCAGAGCCTGTTCCTCTCGCCCCTCGCGACGCTGGACCCAGCGAGATGCCCCGCCTTCAGGGGGAAGGTGGTAAGCGTCGGCGCAAGTGTTTCCAGTGTAAGTCGGAGGACCACTTGGTGGCGCAGTGCCCAGAGCGAAGGGCTCGTGAGCCGTGCCAGTGGTGTGGGAGCCGAGCGCATCGGCTCGATGTCTGTCTCATCCGACGTCTCTCCCCCATGACGCCTGCGCATGTCGACCCAGAGTCTCGCCCTCGGTGGTGTGGGAAGTGTTTGAGATACGATGCTACTCACGAAGAAATCAAGTGCCCCATGTATGAGATGTGTTGGGACTGCGGCGAGAGAGGGCGTTTTATGTTCCTTCGCCGTCACACGTGCCCGCGTACTCCCTCCCCCGTACCTGCTAACATCCCCGCAGAGGAGGATTACGCGTACACCAGCGACTAGTCGAAGTCGCGGCGACTTCGATTCTAGTGGGGGGGTAATGTTACGAACTATCTCGGCTTTCTCCTTTGCGTCTTCCAACTCCTTTACTTTTACGATATGTTCCCATGACTTGCGCTTCTCGGCTTCCATTCTGCACCTTGCGCCTCGGCGATAGGATGGCCAGTTTTACGCCTTGTTTCGTCCGCTGACCATTTCACGGTCACGCGTCGCCCCACGGAATTCCCTTGTACCACGTATGACTATTCCCTTTGTTCCGGTTCTTGTACGATTATACCAGACTCGCGCCATATGTTTGTGTAGCACAAACATCCTGTAACAGTATATAAGTCACGCCCTACCTAGCATGTACGGTAGACTTGACTTCTTGTGTAATACCACACTGTCCTTGTCTCTCGAACGCCTCGACTCGCCTTTGCGCTTGAGTCTCTGTCTTAGCTCGCCCTTTGCGCTTGAGCCTTGCTTCTCTACTATTGCGCTCGGTACCAGGGATACCGAGTGACACTTGTGCACCACCGAACTGAGTCTTAACCGACTCGCGCCTTTCCGATCCCGTTGACTTAGACGCGGTACACGTCGTACCTAACGCCCCTGTGGTGGCGTTACAAGCGGAGCATCAGCACACTTTACACCATACATTGAAGACTACGACACCTACACTCCACACAAAGGTGTTGAAGTTCTTCTTGGTGACAGTACTGTACTACGAAGTGCTGGAACGGGTTCAATTACAATCCGCACCAATCGAGGCTTTGACCTCAAAGTTTCAAATGTGCTTCACCTCCCAAACACTCATTCTCGAATCCTATCAACACCCTGCCTTACATCCAAGGGTGCCATAGTTAGCTTTGACGCTACATCCTTTGCCATCAGGCATAATGGAGAGACCATTGCGGAAGGACACAAGGCTCTCGGGCTATATTGGCTCGACGGACATGCTATGAATGCTGTTCGAGCACCTGCATCTGCTAGCCTTGATGTCTGGCATAGGCGCATGGGACATATGTCCAAAGACGCCCTAAAGAGATATGCTCCGGAGTCAGTAAAAGGACTCCATATCAATGATTCCACTGTGGAAGAAGGACTTTGCCTTGGATGCGAACTAGGCAAATCTACACGCCTACCTTTCCCACCTTCCACAAAACGCGCACAAGAACCCCTAGAAGTCGTTCATAGTGACCTTGTTGGCCCACTACAGAGTAATTCTATCCAGGGCAACAAGTACTTCGCCACGTTCATAGATGACTTCTCAAAAGCAGCAGTTGTCATCTTTATGAAATCAAAGGACCAATTTAAGGACACCTTCCTACACTATAAGGCGTGGGCTGAAAAACAACTCAACAAGCCCATTAAATCCTTACATTCGGACTGTGGTGGCGAATACGTCAACAACGACCTTAAGACAATCTTGTCTAACGCCGGAATCGAGCATATGCTCACAATGCCTTATTCTCCACAACAGAATGGGAGAGCTGAGCGCTTTAATCGTACCATAATGGAAAAGGGCACAAGCATGCTACACCATGCTGGCCTTAGCCTTGGCTTCTGGGAACAAGCAGTGCAAACTGCGGTGCAAATTTACAACCGCACCCCCACTCGTTCTAATCAGTGGAAAACTCCGCTGGAGCTCTGGGATGGTACAGTCCCAGATGTCTCTTACTTTAGAGTATTCGGCTGCAAAGCCTACTATCATGTACCCGAACACAAATGGCGCAAATTAGACCCTAAGTCAAGGGAAGCCGTCTTTGTGGGCTATGAACCTTTGTCCAAAGGTTACAAACTCTGGGATAGACATAGCCAGTGCTTCATCTCTTCACGAGATGTTACATTTGATGAAGACACCTTCCCATCCCAAAGTGTTGTGGCTCAACACTCAGACTCTACCCCTCCCGTGTCTGGTGAACTCGAAAGAGGCGCTGCCGGCGGTGAGATATTCTTTGTAGTGCCTAGCCCGCCTACACCAGCTGTTGCCCCCACAGTGCCTCAGACTACACCAGTCTTTGTATTACCACCTCTGGCACCTGTGGTACAACAACAGCCTAGCACTCCACCCAACGTCACGCCCACTGAGGCTGACCAGACCATCTATCACACTCCCCCTTCCCAAGCTCCTCCTCCTACAAATCCTGCCCCCACACGTCGCCGCACCTGCTCCACTAGGCCTCCGGTTGTCTCCGCGCCTATACCTGCCCCTAACTTCAATAGGGAAGTGTCTCCTCCTAGGGAAACCCCTAGATCTCCAAGGAACACTCAGGTTACATCGCCTGCTCGTCCAAGGCGGAGCACAAGGGTATGATTCACGAATCCTCGCTACTTCACAGAGGACAACGATGAATTCGTGCAGGGTAGCAGTAGGCTGGGAATGATGGACTTGCTTAATGCTGCGGAGGTTCCTGGTTACAAGGACCCGCAAACGTTTAAGCAGGCCATGGAGTCGGACCAAGCTGTCGATTGGCTTGAAGCGTGCCAGTATGAACTGGACGCTCTCGACAAGCTTGCGGTCTGGAGACTTGAACCCCTCCCTGAAGGAAGGAAGGTGGTCAAGTGTAAATGGGTGTTCAAAAAGAAAGCAGATGGACGCTTTCGTGCTAGGCTAGTGGCAAAAGGGTTCACCCAACTAGAGGGGGTGGACTTTGACGAAACTTTCTCCCCAGTTGCCCGCTTTGAGTCCTTGTGACTCCTTCTCGCGCTTGCTACGCTTGAAGATTGGCATATTCACCAGATGGATGTCAAGTCGGCGTTCCTTCATGGGGAACTGGAGGAAGAAATCTATATGGAGCAACCAGTCGGTTTCGTCACAGCTGGCTCCGAGCACCTTGTGTGCCGGTTACAGAAGGCCCTTTATGGCCTGAAACAAGCCTCCCGCGCATGGAACGTGCAATTCCATGGGGTCCTAGTTGACCTAGGCTTCACGCGGACATACTCTGATGCAGGAGTATATGTGTATCATCTTCAAGAGGGGGGTGATACACTTTTTGTGATCTTATATGTAGATGACATCACTATACTCGGGAGTTCCCTATCAAAGATCAATGATCTGAAAGCATCTCTATCAAGTCGATATGAGATGACTGATCTTGGTGAAATCCAGTCTTATCTAGGTGTTAACATCACCAGAGACCGTGCAAATCGCACTATGGAAATCAACCAGTCAGATTACATCCGCGATGTGGTTGAACGCTTTGGAATGTCTGATTCCAACCCTGTATATACCCCTCTTCCCTCTGGCGCCGAGGCACACTTGATCAAATCTGAAGATCAGGCCTCTACTTCTGAGATTAAGAAGTATCAACAGATAATTGGGTCTCTGCTCTATGCGCAGATTGGAAGCAGACCTGATATTTCCTTCGCTGTTGCGCGCCTTAGCCAATTTGCTTCCAATCCCTCACCCCAGCACTTACGCTTAGCAAAATACGTCATAGCATACCTAAACACTACTAAGGACTATGCGTTGCGCTATGCTGGAGGGAATGGTGGAGAAGGCCTTCATGGCTACTGTGACTCTTCCTGGGGAGATCAGGAAGAGAAACACTCCACCTCTGGCTACGTCTTCTTGCTTGCCAATGGAGCCATTTCATGGTGCACCAGAAAGCAGAAGACCATTGCACAGTCTACCACAGAAGCAGAGTACATGAGCCTCTCTGAGGCCTCAAACCAAGCTCAGTGGTACACTACCTTCCTAGGTGAACTAGGGTATGAGGTCACCTCCCCTATTCCCCTACACTGTGACAACAAGGGTGCTGTAGACTTAGCATTAAACCCTGTCACTGGAAGACGGTCCAAACACATCCTGATCAAACACCATGTAGTCAGGGAATACGTAGAAAACAAGGTCATAGACCTGATACGTACACCTACAGGTGAAATGGTTGCAGATGGACTCACCAAGTCCCTGCCCAGAGACACCTTTGAAAAAATGGTCAATGATCTAGGAATGGTGTAAATGGAGCCTCAGGAACATCGTGCTGATAACCAGTCAATGGTTGTCAATCCTTGGTTTAACACCAAAGCACACCATGTTCTCTGATCTGAAGAGCTAAGAAAAACCCTTCTTAGACCCTGAAGAAGTTGGACCTTTCCAAACAATAGTCCACAGATTCTAAGGCTTCAAAAAGTAGTCCTGTATCAAGGATCTTATGAAGTACTTATGATAAAGTTTCGGATGGAGCGTCATCTGCTCCAGATAAGATAGTCCTGTATCATGGACCAATCTTTCAATCTTAATCCAGAACTTCTGTACGACGCTTCAGCTCTTCAAAAGATTATCATCTCCATCTTCTTACATCATCATGGACTGTCCCAATCATGGAGGGATGTTGAGACACGACTGCACAAGTCACATGTCTCGTGGGATCTGATTGTGTCAGCCCACATACTAAATACGGTATCTGTCCCTTATGGACTGATTTGGACTATGGCTGGACTTGTACGGACCGCTTTTGTTTATCTTTATTGTCAGAGTCATATATGGCTCTTATTGTTCTCTATTGTTAAGATACCGGTATTATCTGCTTTAGGCAGCTATTGTTCTCTGCCCTCCAATGGCATTTCTCCCTCTGGCGCACAGACCATGTGTATTGTGTTTGGATCACCTGTGCGCACAGACCATTATTATCTAAGCGTCCTGTATATAAGGACTGCTGTTTACGCCTCTACACTTCAGAGTTCCTTCACCCTCTGAAGTGTAAGTTCCTTTCTCTACCTTACTCCTTCACCTTTTACTCATAGACGTTCTCCTTATAGAACTTGTCTGTCTAGGTGTGTAGTAGTAATATACAGAGTTCCTTCACCCTCTGAAGTAACTTGTCTGTCTAGCTTTGTGCTATTAACCTCTTCGCTCGTTAGTTCTGCGCTCAACAGGATTGGTTGGTCGCAGGTGGTTGGAAGTGGTTGTGCACGCATTGGTGTGGTGCGAAACTTCGCATAGGTGGCCATCGGGGTCGGGATTGTGTCGCGCTGGAGTTGCTAAGGCTGTGCGCCAGTGTGGCACATTGGAGAATGTGAGGGAAGAACTACACTGAGCCCTGAAGCCTGAGAGGAGTCTGTATTCAAATTTGGGGTGTAAATGTGGTAAATACATGGGCTATATACCAGGGAAATGTGGGGGAAAGGGTGCAATAGATAACAGGGGAAAGGGGGATGCTAAAACGTGAAGGGAAGAAGAGTCCGAAGTGAAAGAGGAACCAAGCATTCAGAGAGCGTGGGAAAGCGAGAGAGTAGTGCTTAGAAAGTGACTAGGGCAAAAACCCTGGGTCCTTAGAGAGTTCGGCGCGGGAAAACCTTTCCCTGAGGAGGCCATTTCTGTACACTTGAAAACCCTTGGAATGACTGATTTTTCACAACTGGCCTTTGTTCCAGGTCCCACCCACCACATCAGTGCTCATCGTTGCAAACGGCGAGCACACTGTTTCTGCACTTTCTTCTGCTGGTGCTAAAATTTGTACTGTTACGATGATGACGACGATGACCCGTATGCACCAAGGATTGGACCGGCAGCGATGCCATTGCCTTGCTCAAGGTTCGCACCTTATTACTCGGGATACACTGAACGTGCTCGAAAGCGCGTGCGTGAGTAAACATGGGCAGAGGGTGGTTAAAGAGAGAAGAGGGGTTAGGAAGAAAGCAGCCAGGAAAGAGGGAAAGAGATAGTGGGAAACGTCCTTCGAGTGCCCGCGTTTGGGCCTGACTTCCGGGATTTTCACACTAAGAGTTTAAGGGGGGACAAGAGGCGACCGAGCACTCTGATTTGATTCCCTCTCCCACTAGAGCCTAAGAGTGTGGGTTTAAATACAGGGAAAGTAGCTCTAGAGCTAAGGTAAAAACGGAAATAGAAAGGTCACATAAAAGAGGAAGGAAGCGTGGACAAAGGGCCATGTGGCCAAGGTGATCGAGTGTGCAAATATGAACGATTTTGGGCTCAGCCCGAAGGCTGGCCTTACACCTCCTGGAGGGTCAAAATCTTGACCGTCCCCGGTCAAGCTACATCTAAGAAAAAAAATCGAGTTGAGCATCGAAAATGAAGAAAACGCGAGCTAAAATAGTAGTAAGAACGATAATGTTGTGCATGAAGATCGAGTCGCTGCGCGTCTTCGTCAAACGTTGCCAAGTCTTCGTGTGCCGGCTCGAACTCGAACACTCCGCCTCCGGGATCGAACGATGAGATTGTCAACTAGAATGAATGGGGAGGTCGGTGTCGAGCGTGGGGAAGGAGATTATGCCGTCGCGTGTCTTCGACTTCCGCTTGCGAATGTCTTCATGTGTTGAAAGTAATTTGAATCTTAGGAGCTTGCCTCCGGGGTCGAATACGAGGCATGGGGCATGGGGCATGAGCTGTCCAAGTTGAAGCCGATGCACGAAGGTGTTGGATGAACCGAACCGAGTCTGACTGTTGCCAATATCTTGCTCCTTGCTCAGAAACTTGCGTGGGTGGGTAAGGATTGCTGAGACGTTGAGTAGAGAAGCCAGGAATGCCGTGGTAATGAGAGCAAACGCGAAGCCGAAACGAGCAGAAGTAGCGAAGAGTCGAAGCGAGGGTGAGGAGTGGAAGAGACTCGGACGAGGCGTGAGCGCCGGCAACTTGATCGACGAGACTTCGTAAGGCAACAAAGGTTCTTGGCATCTGCGTTGGGGAACTGGCAAGGCGATGGATGGGGCGATTTTGAAAGGGAAGGAGTCCGAGCCAAGTGTCTTGATTCTGGGTGGTCATTGCGAAGTCGTCGGGTGTGGTGAAATGGATTTGAGTGACGCAGGAAGGAAGGGGATGGGTTCACCGAGCGACGACAACGACGAGGAATTCAGTGAGACGGGGACAACAACGAGCTTGACCGTGGTATCTGATGAGTCTCCGGACGACGAGCACAGGGGCGGTGATGGATGAGCAGGTACCGAGTGAGGGCCAGGACGCATATCCGAGGGCATCGAGGCCGGAGTCTCAGATGATGGTGGCGGTAGTTTCGCGGGTGATGACAAAGATATCGAATACTCGGAGCAAGCCAGAGACGTGGAAAGTGGGGTAGGAGGCAGAGACAAGAGCTCGAGATCAGTATACTCAGGGGCAAGCGAGGGAGTAGGCATGGAAGAAGTTGAAGTGATCGAAGACAAGGACGCGTGTTTGGGCTCGAACTCGGGCTGATCAACCATTTCCGAAGGTAGACACTCGAAGTTCGTGAGCGAGACCTCGGATGAACAATGGGCCATGGGTGCAATCTCGGGGACATCGTCAGTACTCAGGGATGGAAGCGAGTGGGTCAATGGAAGAATAAGTGATGACGGGACGATCAGAGGCGTGGACGCAGACTCAGGTTCGGGCTGATCGACCGTCGCCGAGGGCAGGTACTTGAAATCGGATGGGATCAAAGTAGTGGGAGTGGGTGTAGTCGAAGACCAAGAATGTGTACATGAGATCTCGGGGACGTCAGCAGCAGCCGAGGGTGTGAGTGAATGAGAACTTGAATGCGACAGGGTAGGAGAGGCCGAGGTGAGGAACATGGATGAAATTGAAGACGACAGAGGCATGGACACGAGAATGGGGTCGTTGTCAGTAGCCGAACGTGCGAGCGAGGAAGCATGGGACGGGGTAGGAAACGCCGAGGGGAGCAACGTGGACGAAACCGAGGGAGGCGTGGATGCAAAAATGGGGTCGCTGTCAGTAGCCAAATGCACGAGTGTCGAAATATGGGACAGAGGAGAATCCGAGGGGGGCAATGTGTACGCAGGCTTGGGCTGATCGAGCGTCACCGAATGCACTAGTCCATGCTGGGACTCCAAAGCCGAGGGCGAAGACAAAGAAGGGAGCTGTGGATCTGGCGTCGAGTGCAAAGGCAGGGGGAAGTCGTTGGGAGTAGTGGTTGTCTCAGTGTTCGAGGTGATGGCGCACGTCACGGCTCGGAAACTGTAGGTGTCTCGAGGAGCGGGCTCAACGACGGGCTGCTTGCGTCTAACGCTCGGGGACTGAAACTGCTTCGCATGCGACCAGGGCGACGGAAGGTAATCCTCGTATGCAAACGCTGCACGTGCGCAACCGAAAACGTCTTCAAAATGGAAGGGAACATCGGGCAGCTGGAAGGGGTTCTTGCTGAGAAGACGAGGTTGAATGGCTTCACGATCCTCCGGGTGGAATCCGTACCAAAACGCAACGTCGCGTTCTTCTTTCAACAGGTGACCAGCGTGGACTAGAGGAAGACCAAAGCAAATGAACTGTCTGTAGTACCGTAGCACGTCGTCTTCGCAGTGCATTCGCGTTCTGGAAGTCTCTTGAATACAGCTGTGCAGCTTCTGCCTCATGACCTGGTGCCATGGGGTGGTATTGCCGAAGATGTTGACGAGGTATTGTCGGAAGAGATGCCAGTCGCGCGAGTGATATCCACTGAGCGATCTCCAGAAGTCACGAAGCGAGGGGTCTACATAGCGAATGATCACGTCGACTCGCTGCGGGTCCGTCAGTGCGCAGTCATATGCCCGGCCTTCAAATTCCTCCAGGAAGTCTTCGAACATATTTGCACATCCCGAGTAGTAAGGTGCGAACCTTCAGCGAGGCGATGGCATCGCTGCCAGTCCGATCCGTGGTGCGTACCGGTCATCGTCGTTGTCGTTGTCGTTGTCGTAATACATCCCGGCAGAGTGTGTGATGGTGCAAACGAAGATGCGAGATGGTGCGAGATCGAAGCAGAAGGGTTAGTTGTTGAGGCAAGCGAGAAGGGACGAGGACTGGAGGGCAAATGTGCGAGCTCGGAGATTGAGATGGGAGGGTGATCGAGACAGATGGCTCCCAGCTACCAAGAGAAATAAATTACAACAAAGGGAGAACAGGGCTCAGAGTGTGGTAGGAGTAGGAGTATGTTGAAGTAGGATCCGAGGGAATATGTGCAAATTTTAGCGCCAGCGGAAGAAAGTGCGGAAACAGTGTGCTCACCGTTTGCAACGATGAGCACTGATGTGGTGGGTGGGACCCGGGACGAAGGCCAGTTGTGGAATTACATAATTTGAAAATGAGTAGTGTGATTGCGATTCCAGAAATGCGGCTCGGGATCTCGGTTAGCATAGCCGAGATCTCGGCTAAGTTAGCCGAGTAGCGCGTTTTGAAAAATTGACCTGCTCACTCAAGGGGGGTGCGGGATTGTAGTGAGATATAGGACGTACATTCTTCTCATAAGGGCGATGGGGACAGGGGGGGGGGTCTTTACATAAGCATGCCCCTATCTAAATATAGTAATACTTTCTCGTGCCTACTAAATATGGTAACCGACTACTATCGACCGTCATACACATGCACGCTTGCACCTCAACGTACCTGCATCGCTCAGACATACCTCGCAAGTCCAGTTTCTGGGTGGGGATGAAAGCCCAACACATGTGAGATGATACTGGTATGGTTTAGTATCAGTATACGTTAATTTAATGCCTATTACTTACCCATTTTGTTTCACATCCAGCCACTCTGCAACAAAGGGAGTCCGAGTCGTCTGCCTTTCGCCCTGCAGACGGTGCTGCAGACCTCCCACACAAGCACGCAGAAATATCATGCATGTTGCGCAGCTTCCGTTTACGACCGAATGAGGACACCTGGGCATCTCTTAGGAGGCTGCCATCGTCTTGGCCATCGTCTTCAGTCCCAGCCAGACGTTCGGTGGTGAGGCTGGCATGTGCAGGTGGCGACGCGGGAACACCAACATTAGTGGCAGCTGTGGAAATGAGATCACCTTTGGCAGCAAGGGAGCATGTAGACAATATACTGTGTTCAGGTGCGCGTTCGTTTGACTCTGCAACCAGACTGACGCTGACACCCCCTATCACCGACTTGCCTCTCCCGTCTACCACTTCCAACCCTTTCACACCCTCTCTACTATCCGCACAATCTGACCCGGATTGCGGATATTTCTCACTGTTCGGCACCGATGCACATCCACCACTGCCATCTGCTCCATTTGACCCCGACTGCCCGTCTTCGCGTTCTCCATCGGCCTCCACAACCATCTCATTGACGTTGTCTTCCTCAGCACTGTCTTCGTTCCCACCCAAATCCTCTTCCATGACATCTGAGTCTTGCTTGTCGTCGTGTATTGACTCATCTTCTCGTGCAATGTAACTAGCGTTTGTAACGTGATTAGCAGGGTTTCGAGTTGAAAGTCAATGCAAGTATTCCATACCTTGAAAGCCTACGAGAACTGTGTGCTTCCAAAAGCTTCAAAGGGACCTTTAACTTCCCTTTGCCGTGTCGCTTTGGTTGTTTACGGCGGTTCTTCCAAATCGCAGCCATCGCCGTCGCCTCATCTGGTGTTATCTTCCAAAGGTCTTTGTGCTTCGTGATGTCAATGCCTTGGTGCCGATGTCGGAAGTGTTGTCGCATGTTGTACCGCCAGACTGCTGGAGACCCATCTGGGCAGTAAGGGCACTGAAGGGGGACGTTTGAGCAGGGCGCCGAATCGGAAGACACCATGGCAGCGGAATACGAGAAATTAGTCGCATTAGGGCATGGTACAATGCCCATATACTTGACTGTTGGCTGGTAGTTCCTTCCGGAGCGCTTTGTCAAATAAATGGTACACATATTTGCAGGTCGGAGGCAGAGCCCGCATGGCTCCTGTGATTTGTCAACCGTCAGATCATGTAGTATATGGCTTGCGATGTGCGCAAGCACACGCTGGCCATTGGTTGCGTCGAGTTGGACTGGAGGTGTACATGCCGGGCATTTGTGCATGCTAGACTCTCGCACATCGTAGAGGGCTTCTGCAATGAAGCAGGCCTCTCCTAACAAGTAGAATGGCATCAGCTGAAGCACAATGAGGGTAGTAACTTGAACGACAAGCTCTTACCTGATCTTTCGTGGTAGGGAAAGTGGTCAGTTTGCAGGGTTTGTGGGATGGATTTTAGCTGGGGGTTGGTCAGTCGATCTCGAAGGCTGGACGCGAAGGCGACGAGTGTGGGCGTTTCAAATAGGTAGAATGGCGCGCATGATGGAGGCATGGCCAAGGAGGGATTAATGGGCTGGATGAGATTGCCCGGGACTTTGAACTTGATGGGCAGAAGATGCTGTGTCTTCCAGTCATACTTGAGCGCGTCGTCATCGTGTTTATTGTCGTCGGGAGATGTGCACACCAGGCTGCAAACCTGGTATGTGATGTGAACGGTGTCCTCGGAAAGAGCATCAAGACGTAAGTAGTCGACAGATTTTGACCCAAGGTGAATACCAATGATTTCGCCAATGCAAAGAAATATATTTTCTTTGCAAGAAACAAGCGAAGCGATGGGGTTGTTCACCATAAGGACGTTTCCGAGATCGTCAGAGGCGTCGTCTACGAGCGTGGTGGGCTCTGACTGCACGAAGCGTGCCTCCTGCTGGACTCTTCGCAGCCGGTCTGTTGAACTTGTTGATTTACTATACTTGAACAACAGTGACAACGCTCGAGATTTGTTTAGCGTGCCCGTGTTGTCATTGACAACAACAACATTACCGAATGAATGTTGATCGGGAGCCCAATCTAGAGAGGTTGTGGCGTCCTCAAGTTCGCACATACCCTCGCCGGTAAGGGGAACATTCGGGTGGTCCGACAAAACAGTGTCTTCATTGTTGTGTGATGGGTCTTCAACGTCATCACCAGGAAGGGACGCATGCACGAGGAGAGTACCGAAAGGCGCCAGTAGTGTAGCATCAGGGATTTCTTCAACCGCACGAAGGACATCGCAGACGAATGGGTGGTCTGCTTCCAGTCTGTGTTGGCCCCGAATCCAGACAGTAGGGGGTGTTAAGGAGCTGAGGGCCTGAGACACCCTCCACGAATGTGGAGAGATGTGGTCTGCAGAAGCAGGAATTTCGGACGAGTCCCGAGACACGCACGGAAGGTGCAGACGTCGCGGGGCTTTATCCCATTCAGGGTGCATAGCCAGAATGTTTGCCCACTCCATAGTTCCGGTCAGACGCGACCCAAGCTGATAATTGTTGACATTAGCATCATTTCCTATAATGGTCCGTAGGCAACCGAAGAGGTTTTCAAGGTGGTCAGTGCCGAGGAGTACGATACTGAAGTCATTGTTAGGTGTATCGACCTTAGCCTTCGCCGCACAAAAAAAAAACATTTTTGACCATCATAATAAGGTCGACATAGAGAGCAGTGGGGATGAAGTCGTTGCATGCCTTCTCATGAACATAAAGGACCAACGCCAGGTGGGCCGCATAGCTCAGGTATTCGAGCTGTTCCCCAATAGACAAGTTGACGCAGATATACGGCATGAGGAAATGAGAGCACATCGAGCCGAATAAACAGAGTGAATCTTGGGCTTTGATACGACCCAGTGCGCCAGACGTGAGCCGAGGGAGACTCCAGATGTCCCGAAGAAGAGTATAGGCCAGTAAAACATCTTGCTTGTCGTTCGGATTGAGCACTGCGTGGACATGCTGGGGTTTATGGCCAGCCTCAAGAAGATGGCTCCGGAGGAGTGCAGGAGTGATCCACATCCCGTGCACCAAGATACCCTTTTCGCGCAAGAGCGCATTGCATGGTCGCTTCGCTGCGGCATGTTTCCAGTCTTTGTCACAAGTAATGTCATCGCCGCCAACATGGAGGTCCAGGAGAGCACATGCAGACAGCCAGGGATAAATAGGTGAGGAGGGAGAAAGCTTTTGTTTGAAAGTGAGGAGCACTAATGCCTTCCCCCGCTTTGCCTCGCCATCTGAGGCGATGGAGACGACCCATGCATTCGAAAGAGTATTCACAGTCTTGATCGCGTTGAGTGCCGTCTGGATGAGTTTGGCATGGTCTTCTGCAGTCTCTCTCTTACAGCTCCCAGAGATGAGAAACGGTTTTGCACTATAAAATCTAGAATTTTTACAGAGGAGACCCGATCGCGCCAACGGTGGCCTGAAAGAAGTTACGCAACTTAGCATTAGGGAGAGCCGTGGGAGAACTGGATACGGTAATACTTACTTCATGCGCGAGATGCAAGTTTCCGTCTACCATATCTTGGAACAACAGCTCCGCGTCTGCGATGCTGTTGAAGTCCATACACCTGCCGTTCGTGTGCTCTTGACACCACCCTAGGATTTGGTTTGTCCGGTCGCACCATTGTGGTTGTGTCTCCTGCGCAATCTCGTCAAACATTAAGACAACATGGTATTTGCCTCGCGTTTCCAGTGTGAGCAGCAAACTGTCAAGTGCGGCTACCAAATTGTTCTCAAGATCCCTTGCGTGTGGGTATGATGGTGAACAAATGAGGGGTGGGATCATGGTACGGTGACGAACGGTGGAAGGGGCGGGGATCCTAAATATATGGTGCGCAATATTTGCTACTCGCTGACCCCCTAGACGCAGGAATAGGAGAGTTTGTAGATCTTCTTCCTTGGTGTACCCTTTTGGTTGATAGAGACCACGCGCTGCTTTTCGAACTAAGTCCAGAATTGCTGCAACGCTCATGTGACGATCTGAGGCAACACGAAGAACGCAATCCAACCGAGGGATCTTCCCACTAGACATTGCGAGGAGTACTTGGCGGTGCAGGGAGATTGTTCCTTCGCGCCCAACAAGTTTCTTCGCGTCGTTGGTACGCCGAAGACGGAACAAATCGATGATGCGCTCCTTCTTTCGGGCAATCTCGGACATGGACATTAGCCCATGGTACTTGTATGGTGTGTTTTCGTTTACGCCATTTTCGATTTGGACTAAAACATTTCTAAATTTTGTGTTAGATAGTAACATGTCGCATGGCTGGCATAGACCGCACTCATTGAGGTTGCAGTTTTCACATCTGTGCGCATGTAGCAGGAGGGTTCCTGAACAGGAGGAGAACTCCCAGGCCATGTGCTCCTCGATGTGGAGAAGGAATGGGTATGCGCCAATTCCTGTCTGGCCAGGTGGTGGATTAACAACATATCGCTTGCACTGCAA
Source organism: Lactarius hatsudake (assembly GCA_024734325.1). NCBI lineage: Eukaryota > Fungi > Basidiomycota > Agaricomycetes > Russulales > Russulaceae > Lactarius > Lactarius hatsudake. Next base: position 22,599 of record JANSJP010000156.1, on the reverse strand, counting down.
CTTTTTAGATACACGTCTTGATACGCCTTGTCGGTCAATCGCGTCATCCACAGGTGGGCCCAGAGCAATCGGTGGCGATGGGAGGTCTTGACGTGCAGGGGCGATTGCGTACGAAGGTGATGTCCCAATATATTCAATGTTGTCGTCGTCGTCACCTGTGTTCACAGACCGCGTACGAGGTGAGGAACAAGGCGAGGAAGGTGCATTGGAAAGGGTGGGCACCCTCGACAAGAGACCATCCCCGACGGGCAAGACCTCGGGTGAGCGATTGGGTGAGACAGAGGCAATTGTACGCCGTCCTCGCCTTTCAGTCACGGTAAGCGACTTATCCATTCTGATGGTCGGATGAGTTCGTACTGATTCACGCATTCAATTGCTTTCAATAGTCTTTCGAGCTTTCCTTCGAGCAACCCCCCACTGATACCATAGTCAACGACAAAGCCATGGATATACCGGGTTAAGCCTTCGACACCCAAGGGTCCGCGTCGTACACGATGTTCGATGGCTTTGATGTCGACACCATACCCCAGCAACCGGTTTAGCCCACGGTCAAGATGCTCCCAGGCCTCGCTTGGGTCTTCAGGCCCTTCTGCCAAAATGACACGTGCAATATCGTCATGTTCTTCTGCCTCTGGAATATGTAAGGGCAGCTCTTTGCTACACGGGTGATGTTGGCTAACAGCGCTAATGCGTGCCCATCAGCACCTTGTTCAGGGCGTGCTGAAGCCCTACACGTGGTCCTAGGTTCACCAAGAGGGTCGCACGCACGACCTGGCGCAGGGAGGGAAGACCTTGGTGGGGGTGCGGCCTGGGGCGTGATGAAGGGCGCAACGCTTGGCGCAACAGCTTGATTCTTCTTACTGCTTGCCCCACTCTGTGTAGCACTCGTGAAGTATGAATGTATTGTTCTCATTTGACTCGCCTTGGGCTTTGAGTCGCTCTTCTTTGCCGCCTTCAAGCACCCAGGCGAACCCCTGTGCTGCAAGAAATTCTTGGAGCCTCCATCACCGACCCGAATTTTCATGCAACATATGTCACAAGTGTAAAAACCATTTTCGTCTGGTGTTGGAATGGGAGTCATATCAGTTGGCGCAGTTATAGGCGCATTGTCGGTTTGAGTGGGTATTTGGGATAGGAGATACAAGGGGAGTGTACAGAATGCCCCCGTTTATTCTCTTGGTGAATCTCAAGGCGAACTTCAGCTTAAAGGCCTCAACGTCACTCAAAAATAGGCTCAAAACTCAAAACTGAAGTCAGGATTCCTATTTTATTCAAGCCAAGTTCAAAGGAATCTCGGTATAGGACGCGACTGACGATCTCAAGGATGATCTTCATGGTCACTTGGTAGGCTGTCCGGAACTTTCCGGGTATTAGCGCCTGTTAAGCGCCCGAGCACAAAAATTTGCTAAGGGCCCACCTCAGGGGGGGGGAGGGGGGTATGGGCGCCTAAAATCCCGCACCCCCCTTGTGCTCACTCTTGCTTTCCATAGGAAATAGTCATCTGGTGGTCAAAATGACTACAGATGGAAATCTGCGAGATTTCTGACCTCAATTGACACAAATTGGTCATATAAGGTCAAATTGTGTTCTTCCCGGGTACTAGAGAAAAGTCAGCTGAAGTCGTTCCACAGTCACTTTAGATCATTTAGGGATAAATTCATAGTCATTTTTTTCTGTTTAGTTGGTCTTTTCAAGTCAATTCATATCATCTCACAGTCGTTTCAAGTCATTAGGGGCAATTTTTAGTCAGTATTCGCCATTTATTCAGTCATTCTAAGTCATTCTAAGTCCAATCCAGTCGCTGACATCGCGTTGGCAACATCTAGTGGAGACACACTGGGCCAGTAGAAAGTAGCACAGAAAATCAGATTCATAGGGATTATATATACAGATGTGTGTGTTTATAGGATAGTATTGTGGAAGGACTTCTGGCATAGTACTGACGTTGATGAGCAAGTGTCAAGTAATGGTATGTGACTACCAGTGTTCTGTGGCAACAAGTGTGGCAAGCTGAACAAAGTCGCTGATTGCTGAACAGTAGCCGAGTTGAGCCAATCGAGACCAAGATCGAGACACAGAATGTTGCTGGACTGCTGCTGACTGTGGTTGGCCTTTGACCACCAATGGGTGGACCGATCCCCGACCTAGTACTGGAGGCACTCTGGAGGCACGTCTCGGGGGTGGACCGGGTACCCAACCTCATTCCAAAAAAGAAAACCCAATGGGTGAAAAGTGCTAGCCGATACCCGACCCTCCTACCATAAAAGGTATACGAAAGGGTGGACCCGACCCCGACATTAATCAGCATTATCGGGGAGCCTTAACCTACCTTGGGATGACATGCGTGTGAAGCACACCTGGAGTACCGTTCAACTTGAATCCAATTGGGAGACTCTGGGCATCCCGTCCGCCGGCGCCACTATCGACCTCTACATTGTGCTCGGCCCCCACCAAGAGAATGCCTTGATTGACGCACTATATGAGATCAGCGACCAAGGCACTGTAACGTCCACCTCACAGCTCCTCCGCTTGCGCCTCCATTCAAGGGCTGGGACAGACACAACAGAGGCGCCCCGTCGAAGCGTTATACAGGTGACCGCTCCCTCCATGGGGTGTCGGCTTTCGCAGAACCTCGAGGAGAATCGAGGATCCTCCAGTGCTTGCGACCCCTCAAAAATCCTCATTTGAGCGGCTGGTTACGAGTCTATCCTGGATTAGGAGGGTCCGGATGCCAGTGGGGCCTCATCAGAACATCGTCCTCTTTCAACTACCATTTGAGGGTTCCCCGAATGCCGCGGCCCGGGTTGCATTCCGTGTTGACACAACCATAGTGGGACCTGCCGTTTCGCTATAATCTCAATGCTGACGCTCTATAAAAGCCTTTCATCTCAGCCAAGTACTTGATATCACAGTCCTTCGGGCTCTCTGGGCTCTAGCCTTCTGAACAGCACAGTCCACTTGAACCCTCAGATATTACCTTTCTGGCCGGTCTCCTGTGCACATGCGATACCACTGGCTCTATGCACTCTCATTCCTCACTGCCACACCCCTCGCCGATTTCGCGACGCCCCTCGCTCCTTGGGGCGACGTGCGTGTAAAGCACGCTTGGAGCTCCGTTCCAGCCAACTGGGAGACTCTGGGCTTCCCGTCCACCGGAACCACTATCGACCTCTACATTGCGCTAAGCCCCCGCCATGAGAACGCATTGATTGATGCACTATACGAGGTCAGCGACCCCAGGCATCCAAGGCACGTCCATCTCGCCGCTGCTCCTCTCACGCCTTCATTCACGTGTGCCTCTCCTCCGTCTCAGATATGGCGCACACCTCTCTAAGGAACAGGTCGCCGAACTAGTCAAGCCGCACCCAGACACGCTTGAGCTTGTCACACCCTGGCTCGCACATCACGGCATGCGGCCCTCCTCGATCTCAACGACACGGCGGCGCGTGGCTGACGGTCAGCAACGTGCTCGTGTCTCAGGCCAATAAAATGCTCGGCGCGTCATATCAGCTATGCCGACATGCGAAAGTGAATGACACCATAATCCGGACGGTCAGCTACGCACTCCCTGAGGTATTGCACTCACACATTCAAGCGGTCGCGCCGACGACATACTTCGCCTCCACACGGACGCCGCGGCAGACATCGCGCAGACGCTCCGTCGGAGCAGCGGCAGCGTTGGCAGAGGCGGAGGCGACGTCGGGTAAGCCCGTGACAGTGCTGCCGAGCCGCGCCGATGGGGTCATGCCGTCGCAACTGCGCTGGATGTACAAGACATTGGCAATATGTGTCCACCGCGGCTGGCCGGAATACGCTAGGGATATTTGGCTTCCGGGAACAGTACCCGAGTCAGACGGATCTTACTGTGTTCATGACTTACTTTCGCTCCGATGTGCAACCCCCCAGTCTGGCAACCTTCACCGTCGAGCAAGTGAACAGCGGTGGGTACGACCCGGACAACCCCGGCGATGAAGCGAACCTCGACGTCCAGTACGCCTCGGCCATGGCGTACCCTACCCCGATCATTTTCTACAGCATCGGTGGCTCGGGGAAGTGGGTGACGAAAAGCGGCGAGCCATACTCTGGAGACTGGTGGCTCGAGTCGCTCGATTACTTGCTCAAAAAGACGCACATCCCGCAGACCATCAGCATATCATACGGCGCCTACGAGCGGTATGTTCCGCGGGAATATGCGAGGGCCCTATGCATCCTGTTTGCACAGCTCGGCGCCCGGTGGCGTCAGCCTCATCCTTTCTACAGGCGACGACGAGGCGACGACGGCGTCGGCAAGAACTGCAAGGACGAGTTTGGAAACGTCCGATTCGCCAACTCATTCCCTGCAACCTGTACGTGTGACATTTTATCACCCCTTAAATGTACTACACGCGCCCAATTACAAGTAGCTCACCAGATTGCCGTGGTTTCGTAGGTCCCTATCTCACTGCCGTCGGCGGCACTACAGACTACGACCCCGAGGTCGCGGCTCCCCTCTCTGGAGGCGGCTTTTCGGACTACTTTCCACGACCGGCCTACCAGGATGTCGCCGTGTCCGCATTCCTTGAGCGCCAAGGCACCAAGTATGCTAGCTTCTACAAGTGCGCTCGCTGCTGTCACCTGACGCAACGGTCTCTTACTCTGTGATTTGTTCAGCCCTGAGGGTCGCGGCATCCCTGACATCGCCGCTCAAGCTCTTATGCTCCCAGTCATCGTCAGAAACGATGGCGTGATTGTGGATGGCACGAGCCGCTCGGCTCCCGTGTGTCTTTCCATGCTCCATCCGTTCTGCGTTGTCCATTCTCAGCTGACCATGAATGCCCAGACAGTCGCAGGCATAATCTCGCTGCTGAATGACTACTTTATTACGAATGGTAGGCCCCCGCTTGGATTCCTCAATATCCGGCTATACCATGACGGGATTGCGGGCCTCAACGACGTCACATCTGGCTCTAACCCCGGCTGCGGCACCGATGGATTCTCTGCCGTCTCTGGATGGGATCCCGTTCGTCCCGCCAGACGTGTATCTCTTCGTTTTCGACGTTGGCTGATTTGTGTTGCATAGGTCACTGGTCTTGGGACGCCGGACTTTGAAAAGCTGCAGAACATCTTTATGATTCCCCTAGGAGGCGGCATAGGACAGGTAAATCTGTCGAAGATTCGTGAACCTGGTGAATCACAGCGATAGGTGGGTCCCACTTCCAAACTATATGCACAAGTCGATTCGACGCGCCAGGGGATATAGTACTCGCATCAATTCACTCGACCCGCGTGACGTCTACCTCATAATTGCAACAACAAAATATTCATTTCAATGTACGTGGTCGGGACTGGCGCTTCAATAGATGAATGAGAGCGCGGACGATGTAGACAATCATGTATAGACCGTGATCTTGCACAACAACCCTCGGACCCCATCCGCTGCATGACCCAGTACGCGCACACCCGCGCGACACCGTCTCTCGGACTCTACCCTTTTCCTAGCGCACTGTGTCCCGGATTTTCCAGCACTTTGTTTGTCGCTACACTAATTTCACCCTGAGAGTGGAGGGGTATCAGGATGGATGCTGGTGGGTCTAACAAGGGGCATAACGGACTCAGTGGAGTGATACCGCACACCTCTGATCCAACTATAGGCCCCACTGGAAGAAACCCAGGCGGTGCGGGTGGAGGGGAGGATCTCTGTTTTAAAAACAGCTTACCCTCTCTTCAGTTCAATGTTCACTGTGCTCAGTACTTCTCGATCCAGGTCGCAACCTATTGATCCCAGAATCGAAATATGCGGTGGGGTACTCTTATATTTTTTTCGAAAGTGACTGTTTATTTACCTGATTACACATTTCGGGTATAGCCGTGCAAATTAACCAGAATCCTCTGTCAACTTTGCCGCTATCGGATCTTCGGATGGTGGAGAGGTCCCACAGCGATACGACCTCGCTGATGGGGTCCACATGTGGTCGGAAAGTGCAGCTGGGCCGCCTCGAAAGGGGTTTGCCCGTTTCGGCTGCCTAGAGTGTGGGAGCGCAGTGCCAATGCCGTGCTGGCGGGCTGGATACTTAAAGCCGAGGAGGAAGCTTCCCTCCTCCCCATTCACGTTCACCAACTTGCAACCAGTCTACCAGGGGTCGCGCCGTGCTGTGACATGCTGGCCAACTCCCCTGGTAGGTCATAAGACTGGACTGGTAGGGTCCCTAGATCAGGAACTTAGGGGGGTCGAGAGAAGCCCTCATCATCCGGACATCGTCCTCTTTCAACTACCATTTGAGGGTTCCTCGAAAGCCGCGGGTTGCATTTCGTGCTGACACATCATAGTGGGACCTGCCGTTCCGGTGCTGACGCTCTATAAAAGCCTTGCATATCAACCAAGTACTTAGTGTTCCAGTCCTTCGGGTTCTCTGGGCTCCAACCTTCTGAGCAGCATAGTCCACTCGAACGCTCAGATACTACCTTCCTGGCCGGTCTCTTGTGCACATGCGATACCACTGGCTCTATGCACTCTCCTTCCTCACTGCCACACCCCTCGCCAACTTCGCAACGCCCCTCGCTCATTGGGGCGACGTGCGTGTAAAGCACGCTTGGAGTTCCATTCCAGCCAACTGGGAGACTCTGGGCTGCCCGTCCGCCGGAACCACTATCGACCTCTTCATTGCACTCAACCCTCGCCATGAGAACGCGTTGATCGATGCACTATATGAGGTCAGCGACCCAAAGCATCCACGGCACGTCCAGTCTCACCGCTGCTCTCGCCCCTTCATTCACGTGTGCCGCTGCTTCGTTTTAGATATGGTGCACATCTCTCAAAAGAACAGGTCGCCGAACTGGTCAGGCCGCACCCAGACACCCTCGAGCTTGTCACATCTTGGCTGGCACATCACGGCGTACGGCGGTCCTCGATCTCAACGACACACGGCGGCGCATGGCTGACGGTCAGCAACGTGCTCGTGTCTCAGGCCAATAAAATGCTCGGCGCGTCATATCAACTATACCGACATGCCAACGTTAATGACACGATAATCCGGACGGTCAGCTACGCACTGCCTGATGTATTACACTCATACATTCAAGCGGTCGCGCCGACGACATATTTCGCCTCCCCACAGACGCGGAGGCAGATACCACGCGAGCGCCATGTCGAAGCAGCGGCAGCGTTGGCAGAGGTGGAGGCGACGTCGGGTAAGCCCGTGACGGTGCTGCCGAGCCGCGCCGATGAGGTCATGCCATCGCAACTGCGCTGGATGTACAAGACGTTTGCATATGTCTCCACCGCGGCTGACCGGAATACGCTCGGGATATTTGGCCTCCGGAAACAGTACCCGAGTCAGACGGATCTTTCTGTGTTCACGACTTACTTGCGCTCCGATGTGCAACCCCCCAGTCTGGCAACCTTCACTGTCGAGCTGGTGAACGGTGGTGAGTACGACCCGGACAACCCCGGCGATGAAGCGAACCTCGACGTCCAGTACGCCTCGGCCATGGCGTACCCTACCCCGATCATTTTCTACAGCATCGGTGGCTCGGGGAAGTGGGTGACGAGAAGCGGCGAGCCATACTCTGGAGACGAGTGGCTCGAGTCGCTCAATTACTTGCTCAGAAAGACGCACATCCCGCAGACCATCAGCATATCATACGGCGCCTACGAGCGGTATGTTCCGCGGGAATATACAAGGGCCTTGTGCATCCTATTTGCACAGCTCGGCGCCCGCGGCGTCAGCGTCCTCCTTTCTGCAGGCGACGACGGCGTCGGCAAGGACTGCAAGGACGAGTTTGGAAACGTCCGATTCGCCAACTCATTCCCTGCATCCTGTACGCGTGACATTTTATCACTCCTTAAATGTACTACACAAGCGCAATTACAAGTAGCTCACCAGACTGCTGTGGTTTCGCAGGTCCCTATCTCACTGCCGTCGGCGGCACTACAGACCACGACCCCGAGGTTGCGGCCCCCCTCTCTGGAGGCGGCTTTTCTGACCACTTTCCACGACCGGCCTACCAGGATGTCGCCGTGTCCACATTCCTCGAGCGCCTTGGCACCCAGTATGCTGGCCTCTACAAGTGCGCTTGCTACTGTCACCTGACGCAACGGTTTCTTACTCTGTGATTTGTTCAGCCCTGAGGGTCGTGGCATCCCTGACATCGCCGCCCAAGCTCTCATGCTCCCAGCCGTCGTCAGAAACATTGGCAGGATCTATGGATGGCACGAGCTGCTCGGTTCCCGTATGTCTTTCCATGCACCATCCGCTCTGCGTTGTCCATTTTCCGCTGACCATGAATGCCCAGATAGTCGCAGGCATCATCTCGCTGCTGAATGACTATCTTATTACGAATGGTAGGCCCCCGCTTGGTTTTCTCAATATCCGGCTATACGACGACGGGTTTGCGGGCCTCAATGACATCACGTCTGGCTCCAACCCTGGCTGCGGCACCGATGGATTCTCTGCCGTCCCTGGATGGGATCCCGTTCGTCCCGCCAGACTTGCTTTATTCGTTATTGACGTTGGCTGATTTGCTTTGCATAGGTCACGGGTCTTGGGACGCCAGACTTTGAAAAGCTGCAGAGCATATTTATGACACCCCCGGGAGGCAGTGCAGGACAGGGGAATCAGCCGAGGATTCTTGAACCTGGTGAATCACAGCGATAGGTGAGTTCCACTTCCAAACGACCTGTACAAGGCGATTCGAGGTGCCAAGGAAATATTTCTCGCATCAATTCACTCGACCCGCGTGACGTCCACCTCATAAATTGCAATGACGAAATATTCATTTCAACGTCCATGCTCGGGACTGGCGCTTCCAATAGATAAAAGAGAACGCGGACCATGTCGACAGTCGTATATAGGCCGCGATTTCGCACAACAAAGCTTGGACCTCATCCGCTGCATAGTAACCCAGTACCTCCCGAGCTAGCGAGCGATAATTTCACTACATTACTGAAATTACTTGCATGATCGTCATTTGATTGCCACAATACAATAGTACTAAATTATCAACAATTTAGATGTATTCGTACTCTTGATATTATTATCGCATCATTAGCAACCAATTACCAGATCTTATTGGATCTACTAAATGGCCCGCCACGGACAAAAATGAGCAATGCTGTAGTCCAAAATTAAGAGCATAAAGTGACTAAGAGGGCCACGCACTGTTGGTATGGACCAAGACAGCCGCACATAATATGGCGTAACCAGACTGTATACCTACCTCTTGGGTTGCTCAATGTCACGCAGGTGCCTAGACGGCTGTCCGACGGTGAATGGGACAATGCGACAAAATAAGCTCAGATAAGACCTACCTTGGCACCGGCTTGCTAAGGATAGGAATCGAGCCCTGAATCAGGACTAAGATCAAGCCCAGGCGAGCTCGGACATTGGCTCGACGCACATCTACAGGGCGTGTGATGCCCGCGATACCCTGCAAGAAATAACAGTGGCGGGGAAGAGGGTAGGGGTGACAAGGGTGACGAGGATGCGACCAAGTAGGACTGCGCGAGGCCGCTGGACCGACAAGCTACATACACCATGCTGGGGCGGCCGCGTAGAGGCGGAAAGGAACAGTTGTACATGTGGAATCATCTGCGAATGCGTATATCGTGAGCCGAGATAGAATTTGGAAAGGAGAGAAGAGCTTGCTAGACTTACTACCGACTCGGTGCCAAGGCTGCACCAATTCGCCATCGCCGCCCCGTCACCTTGCCGCCGTCCTTGTTGTCGCCTCGCCACAGTCGCATTGTCACTTGTATCGGCGCACACAGTACTGTGGCTGCGTCTCGCGTTCATGCGCGGCTCGCATTAGTCCCAGACAGCGTTGGTGGTAATGGAAGGTCCACGTTGGGTGGCGGCTGTTGTGCCAGAAAAGCTGTGTAGCTGCAAGTTAGTGGCACAGAAGGCGGTTGGGTGTACGTTCGAGAAACTTAGTATTGGTGGCGTGGCGATGACCAGGGCGGTAGCGTGGTGCGGTCACACGCAGTGTCGTGCTACTGCGTCTGTATGGCAATGGAAAGGGATGCGATCAGTGTCAGCCTTGTCAGGACATTGAAGAGAACTTAGGCTGTTTTTTTCTCTTTGCGTAGCTTGCACGTTGGGGGTGGTAGCGTAGCTGCTTCGGAGCGACTATGGGGAAGGATCAGTATGGTAACGTTGCTGTCTTGAATATACTAGCGCTCGGAGTGGAGGTGGTAATGGCAAGTGGACCAGAGGGAGACGGCGAAGGGGGGACGCATAGGAACGGACGGGTTGTCAAGCATCTTTGCGAATCGCTGCCTTACTCTCCGTTTTAGGTTCAGTATGGCACCGGGAGGGAAGGAGGCCGCCGCATGGATAGGCAGTAGCGAGGAAGCAACTAAGCGGGCGGGCTGCACAGAGACTGGGCTGAAGCACGAAGTGCTTCAGCGATCGGGGATGAGGTCGATGAGAGGTTTTCGTTTCCGAAGCGAGGTAGCGACGGGCGGGTGGACCTGGAGCGAGCTGACTGGGGGTCGGAAACGGGGGCTCATCGAGGCCTCATCACCGATCCCTTGGCAATTAGTGGAAGAGGCGGGTGGGTGAAATAAAAGTGTTTTGGTCCCTTAAACCAGTTAAGTGAAGAGCTCGGGATGACGGAGGGTAGCACAGGAAACGAGCACGTGACGCCTCGTCAGCGAGGCACATGAAGGAACGGGAAACTGTTTCCCACGATCAGACCAATCAACCATCCGATTTGCACAGCCGGCCGGCTGCACGCAGAGCTGAAGCTGACTAGCTACGCGGCACCCTCTTTGGTGCTTGCCGTCTTCTCGCTGTCGTGGGGCCAAGCGTGGAACGTGCAATCGTCCTACCCAAGGTCCCACCATCCCAGCAGCAACTTCCACGTATGCAAGACGGCAGAAATGGCACGCGACCTGACCATGTCGCCACGACACAACAGCCTCGACCCGTGAATGAGGTAACAATGATGACGACGAGGTGACACAAACATGATGACGACGCAATTACAGTCAGATGAGGGCTGATTGTCCGAAGACATGACGTGGATACTCAGTACTGTAAGTTATCAAGTGCTGTATTGGAACTATCATGATGCTATGATAGCTTTTACATAAACCCCTGCTGTAACCGAGATCGATCTCAATAACAAGTAGCATCAATTAGTAGTTCATTATCTCTCTTATTCAGATTATTGATCATTTATCTCTCGCTAGCGCGGGAGGTTTTTCCCGATGAGTCAAGGCGCAGCGGTCGGGGTAGCGGTAGCCCCCTGACGAGAACTTTCGCAGGTTCGAAACCGCTACTGAATACTGTACTGACCATCATCCTCGGACACGGGTGGCACACGGGTGCACCATGTTGGGTCCGACAGCCCGAGCGCCCCTCTGCACAAAGTTATTGCCCTTTGCTCTAGCAGGCAGAGGCCGTGCACCCAGTCATTTGTAACTTACATAGCAACAACGGTGGGTGTTCTTGGAAAAACCCAAGGAAAAACCCCAAAAAGAGGGCTTTAAGTTGTCCTTGACTAGAGTTGTCAGCTTCGGCCAGCCTCCGAATTGGTGAACGTTCCGAGTCGGGTTCGAAGTTCTTTCCTCAAACGACCCACGTCCGACTACTAGCCATCGCTCTAAAGACAATCGTAAGTCGGAGCATTTGGAAGCAGATTTATAGATTAGGAATTTAGGAGGGTCGAGATGAGGCCTCATCCGGGCACCCTTTCAACTACCATGTGAGCCGGGAGTTCCTCGACAGCCGCGGGTGTTGACACACCATACTAGTGGGACCTGCCGTTCCGCTATAACCTCGATGTTGACGCTCTATAAAAGCCTTGCATGTCAGCCAAGTTCCAGTCCTTAGAGCTCTCTGGCCTCAGGCCTTCTGAACAGCACAGTCCACTCGATCCCTCAGATACTACCTTCCTGGCTGGTCTCCTGTGCACATGCGATACCACTGGCTCTATGCACTCTCCTTCCTCACTGCCACACCCCTCGCCAACTTCGCAACGCCCCTCGCTCATTGGGGCGACGTGCGTGTAAAGCACGCTTGGAGTTCCGTTCCAGCCAACTGGGAGACTCTGGGCTGCCCGTCCGCCGGAACCACTATCGACCTCTACATTGCGCTCAACCCCCGGCATGACAACGCGTTGATTGATGCACTATACGAGGTCAGCGACCCCAAGCGTCCACGGCACGTCCATCTCACCGCTGCTCCTCTCACGCCTTCATTCACGTATGCCGCTCCTCCGTTTCAGATATGGCGCACATCTCTCAAAAGAACAGGTCGCCGAACTGGTCAGGCCGCACAGAGACACGCTCGAGTTTGTCACATCTTGGCTCGCACATCACGGCGTACGGCGGTCCTCGATCTCAACGACACACGGCGGCGCGTGGCTCACGGTCAGCAACGTGCTCGTGTCTCAGGCCAATAAAATGCTCGGCGCGTCATATCAGCTATACCGACATGCCAAAGTGAATGACACCATAATCCGCACGGTCAGTTACGCACTCCCTGAGGTATTGCACGCACACATTCAAGCGGTCGCGCCGACGACATATTTCGCCTCCCCACGGACGCTGCGGCAGACAACACGTGGGCGCTCCGTCGAAGCAGCGGCAGCTTTGGCAGAGGCGGAGGCGACGTCGGGTAAGCCCGTGACGGTGCTGTCGAGCCGCACCAGTGAGGTCACGCCGTCGGAATTGCGCTGGATGTACAAGACGTTCCCATATGTTCCCACCGCGGCTGACCGGAATGCGCTCGGGGTATTTGGCTACCGGAAACAATACCCGAGTGAGACGGATCTGACCAAGTACATGACATACTTTCGCTCCGATGTGCAACCCCCCAGTCTGGCAACCTTCACCGTCGAGCTGGTGAACGGCGGTGAGTACTGACCGGGACAATCCCAGCAGAGAGGCGAACCTCAACGTCCAGTACGCATTGGCCATGGCTTACCCTACCCCGATCATTTTCTACAGCATTGGTGGCTCGGAGAGGTGGTCGACTGACAGCGGAGAGCCACTCCCTGGAGACATGGACCTCGAGTCACTCGGATACATGCTCAAAAAGACCGACATCCCGCAGACCATCAGCATATCATACGGCACCTACGAGCGGAATGTTCCGCGGGAATATGCGAGGGCCGTGTGTATCTTGTTTGCACAGCTCGGCGCCCGTGGGGTTAGCGTCCTCTTCCCTGCAGGCGACGAAGGCGTCGGCGAGGACTGCAAGAGCGAGTCGGGAAACGTCCGATTCGTCCCCGAATTCCCTGCATCCTGTACGTGTGACATTTTATCACCCCTTAAATGCACTACAAGCCCAATAGCAAGTCGCTCACCAGACTGTGTGGTTTCGCAGGTCCCTATCTCACTACCGTCGGTGGCACTACAGACTACGACCCCGAGGTTGCGGCTCCCCTCTCTGGAGGCGGCTTTTCGGACCACTTTCCACGCCCGGCCTACCAGGACGTCGCCGTGCCCGCATTTCTCGAGCGCCTTGGCACCCAATATGCTGGCCTCTACAGGTTCGCTCGCTGCTGTCACCTGGCGCAACCATTTCTTACGTTGTGATTTGTGCAGCCCTGAGGGTCGTGGCATCCCTGACATCGCCGCCCAAGCTCTCAAATTCTCGATCTTCCTAAGAAACGCTGGCATCCTTGTGGAAGGCACGAGCTGCTCGACTCCCGTGTGTCTTTCCTTGCACCATCCGCTCTGCGATGTCCATTCTCAGCTGACCACCAATGCTCAGACAGTGGCAGGCGTGATCTCGCTGCTGAATGACTATCTTATTACGAATGGCAGGCCCCCACTTGGATTCCTCAATATCCGGCTCTACGACGATGGGATTGCGGGCCTCAACGACATCAGATCTGGCTCTAACCCTGGCTGCGGCACCGATGGATTCTCTGCCGTCCCTGGATGGGATCCCGTTCGTCCCGCCAGACTTGTTCTATTCGTTTTCGACGTTGGCTGATGTGTGTTGCATAGGTCACAGGTCTCGGGACGCCAGACTTTGAAAAACTGCAGAACATATTTATGACACCCCTGGGAGGCGGCGCAGGACAGGGAAATCGGCCGAGGATTCGTGGACCTGCTGAACAATAGCAATAGGTGAGTCCCACATCCAGACTATGTGCACAAGTCGATTCGAGGCGCGAAGAAAACGTGTTTCGCATCAATTCACTTGACCAGCGCAACGTCCACCTCACAACTGCAACAACAAATATTCATTTCAACATCCGTGCAACCCAACTGGCGCTTTCAGTAGACGAAGGATCGCTCGGACGATGTAGACAATCATGGATAGGCCGTGGTTCCACATAATATCACTCAGACCTCAGCTGCTGCATGACCTAGTACGCGCAGGCCCGCGGGACACCTCCCCTCGTCCTAGTACTATGGTCCCAGATTTCCAGCACTTGGTATGTCGCTACACTCGTCTCACTCTCAGAGCAGTGGGGTATCAGGCGTACATCAGGATTGATACTGGTGAGGTCTGAGAAGGGGGCTTAATACCACGGGACGTATATTTGCATCGCCAGGCCCGCCAGGGTCTTGTGTCCGAAATGTACATAACGGATTCAGTGGAGTGATACCGCGCACCTCTGATCCGACTATAACTGTTCTTTATTTTCGTGGTTGGTTACACTAGAAATTTGGAGGGCTCGAAGGTCCATCCTCAATTGTATTGTCGCACTTTGCGTTTTCGAGTATAATTCGTCACAGTAGTACTTCACACAAAAATGTCAGCACGGCAATCTACATGGAGCGATTGTTTGCTCTTATAGTGGTGACTCGGTGTAATGAGCCTCGACTTCGACAAGCTCATACGTCCCCGGGAAAGTGATACAGCATATCTAAGAAAATCAGATGTAAGGGTGAAGTATAACATGTCACCGCAATCGCGAAAACTTGAAGCTCTGTCAAGCCAAAAGCTGTCGCCTGATATATATTCGAAATATTTTTACTGCCCATAGTAAGACCTCCTCGGGTGTGAGCACGTTCGGGTACTCATCGGCAGCACTGAGATTAATAACGGGTGAGAAATGGAGATAAACACTCCTTCTTCCTCAACCACCACCATCTCCTGGTAGTGGTCTAGCTTACTTTCGTGAATACACTGCAGAGTGCATGCCTGGTTTCCTTGCAAACTCTGCTGGTCTAGAGCTCTATGGAGCACTCAAACAACCCCTTTGCTTTGTTATGGGAGCTGTCCCCCTCCCCGATGTTACACGCCCCTACCCCATCCGTGCATGCGGCCTCACCCCCGCCTGCCTTCATAACCACTTGCGAAGCTGCGATACTGGGAGCTGTTGCAGACAAGCAATATGTCCCCACCCCCTCCAAGCACCCACTCCCCACCAACCCAGAGAGTCTGAATAATTCGACCCTCATACCCAGTCAGACACCATCGGGCTACACCCATGTCGTTGTGACCCAGGAAGGACAGGTCGCATCCATCGACCCCTCCCCCTCTCCCGAACAGATTGCCACTGTCAGCGCTGCCCTCCTTGCCCAGCTACGTGCACTTGAGAGCCAATCCTACCACCCCTCCACATCAGGAAAACATATGTTTTCTTATTTATACTTTCTGTTCTTTTATTGCTTTCAGCAAGGGAATAAAGGACCCTTTCAGAAAAGAACCAACTACTTGCAAAAAGAAATCCCCTCTTCTTTTTCTGTACTTTTTATACTTTTTAGGCATATTTCTGGGGAAAAAATTGGATTTTGGTCCGATTTTTTGAAATTTTGCTCTGATTTATTACCATATATGGTAATTTTCGGACCAAAAAATAAGGTTTGGTCCGATATTTCCATTTTTGGTCATTTGGTACTCTACTTATCCTGTACTTTTTTTGGCAGTTCAGCAAGTAAAAAAAAAGAAAGAGGGATTTCTTTTTCTTACTTTTTCTAATTTTTTTCTGAAAAGAACAGAAAAGTACAGAAAAGTGTGGATAAGTAAAACATATGTTTTCCTGATGCTGGCGGGTTTTTGCTAAGAACTACTAGAATTAAAGTTACTACTAATAGTACATTATATTTTACTTCTATGCTATGAGAGATCTATGATTACAACTACAGTAGCCTGAGCCCCAACTCTACTGGTGTCTAAGACATGCATAGGGTTGGGGGGGTGTGATGTGTTGCAGCGTGTCGCACAGGCCTCTGCGGAACATGTGCTGCTGTAGCGGTGCGACTGCTGCGCTACGTTAAGCAAGGCGAAAGTTTAAGTGAACTGAACCAGTGACACACCCAACTTAACGCGGAGACAAGTCACGCGCTAGATGTGCAGTCGACGTGGAGTACGTGGAACGTGCAAGGCCTTATACAGGACTTCAACCACAAGGATCACACGGCGGCACACTGAGTGGAGAACCAAGAGGACAAGTTTAGATTAATGGAGTATGAGGAGTACAAGGGAATACGCACCTGAGTGGAGAACCAAGAGGACAAGTTGGTTCCACTCAGGACGCTACATGATGGTTTATATATGCTACTGCAGCTGAGCTTGAATCGAGTCTGAACACTATTACTAAGTGTACAGTAAGACTCCTTGACTCAGGAGCTGACGCGTCGTGTCTATTAATAGCGCATCCTATTGTGCTGACTGATGCACATGTCATAGCGCTTACGAGCGGCTCCACTTGCTGAGTAAAACCTAATACAGCGAGTAAGCGTATACTACACATCATGACGTATGTATGTTCTAGATCCTTCTAGAGTCTTCCATCTCCTTCCATCCAATCAGAACCTAACTAAACGTATAAGGGATTCTTGTCCCACGATCACGTGCACATGGGTGGCAATCCGTGTGACTAACTGGTATCAGTACTTCAGCCCTTCATATCTCTACCAAATAAATGCGTATAAATACGCAAAAATAAGATAAAAATAATACGCGTCCATGACAGCTGCCATATATAGGTCTGTGGCGATAGTAGACATATCGGCGTCGAAGGAATAAGGCCACGGGCGAGTGCGGCGCGGTCGGGAATGGAACAAAGGTCAGTAGGTTGCGTGTGGTCGGAAATGGTTGTGCGAGCCTTGGCACAGCGCAAAACTTCACATAGGTGGCCACAATGGTCAGGGACGCGTCGGGTTTGAGTGGCTAAGGCCGCACGCAAGTGCAGCGCACTGGAGAATGGAAGGGGTGAGCTTCACTGAACTCAAAGTCCGAAATCTGAGGATAAGGCAATAACTCACCAATGTTGAGTGCAGCTAGAAGGGGTGATAGTTTTGAGCCACTGGATGATGATCCGGCCCCAGTACTTGAGGACCCTGCAGAGGGTGATGGCAATGAAGACCCAGATGAGCCAGGTAAAGGTACGTACCGCCTACTACAGAACAAGTTGAGCACGTGCCTGCACTTGCCTATCTCAGACATCAATACCCCACGCAGTCTTCATTCCGAGTCAATGTTCGTCACTCAAATCGTGCCCTATCTCAAACCTCAATGTCACACTGCAACCTCAAGTTGCATCCCTAGAATCTTGCCCTTCTCCCCTCTTCTCTGTAACCTGGGCCTGTTCAGGTTTATCGTAGTAGGCTTCTCCCTTCATATTTCGGACTTTTCAGCAAGTGTAGCTCATTCTTCACATTCCCCAGCATGTCGCACTTGCATGCGGCCTTAAAAAATTAAACACAACATGTTCCCAATTAAGGCGGCCACACACACGAAGTTTCATGTTGTGCGCAAGCATGCACAACTCTTTTCGATCACCTGCAATCGACCAATCCCATTTCTTCTCCCTACCCCGCTGCACTTACATGCAGCTTTAGCCATTCAGTAGTAACATGTATACGATCACCATTAACGCGCCTATGAAGTTTCATATTGCGCGCAAGCATGCGCAACTGTTTCCGTCCACCTGTGATCAATGGCCCCGTTTCTGCTCTCTACCCCGATGCACCTGCACGCGGCTTTAGCCATTCAGTAGCAACGTGTATACGATCACCATTGACACACCTACGAAGTTTCATGTTGCGCGCAAGCATGTGCAACTGTTTTCGACCACCTGTGATCAACCGACCCCGTTTCTGCTCCCTACCCCGCTGCACCTGCACGCGGCTTTAGCCATTCAGTAGCAACGTGTATACGATCACCATTGACGCGCCTACGACAGCTCGCGCCCCGCGGAGGTGTGCTTGACACCTTGTGATACTCCACGCCCCCCAGTCACGGCCAAACCCTGCGCAAAGCTGCCTGACATTGATGGGTCTGAGACTGAGCTAGATAATAGTGATGGTACAATGTATTCAAGTAGTAGTACAAATGAATTGTAGGCTCACCAATGTAATAGCTTGTGCAAAAATGTTGAGAGCTGCTTGAACGACACAGGTCACGTGCTGACCCGCAGGGCCAACCTGCACGGGTCTTCCATACCCGCACGACCCGCCAGGACCCATACCCATGAGCCCAGGTATGGTTTTTGGTGGGTGTGGGTGTGGGTAGATGTCTAGTCACCCATGGGTTACCCACGCTATGCACTACATGCATGTTGGTGCGGTGCCTGCTGGTTTGGGCGGCAGAGCAGCCTTTGCCAGCAGGGGGAAAGCTTTGTCAGAGGCCGGTGGGGGCGTGACAGTTTCTGGAGTAGATGATGGGCCCCCCTGCAGGGCTGGGGGTGAGGCTACCAGGGCCCTGGGCACCGCTGGTACGCTGGCTGCCATGGGGGCAGGCACCTTCTTTGACGGCGTCACCTTTGCAGGCACAGTTGAAGGTCCTACTGGCACGGCGGCTGGGATGGGGGATTTCATGACAGCTGCCTTCCACCCCTCAATGGTGTCAACGTGACTTGCCAGCGAGGCAATGGAGGTGGTCAATGCCGTGAGCATATGCGCCATTTGTTTGAGCAGCGGGTTGTGTGCAGGGAACAAGGCAGCAGGTGCAGGGATAGGTGGACCCGGGGGTGGGGAGGGATCGTCCTCCATGGCGTTGGCAGGGCAGTGGATTGAGGTATCCGCCCCATGAAGCTTGGCCACCTCCGGGTTGACTGCAATGGGGGCCACCATGGTGGGTGGGTCAGCGTTGCGTGGTTTTGCGTCTTCAGGTGAGTGTTGGGGCGAGGGGCTTGCCTCTGTGGAGGCATACCTGGCCACCAGTGGTTGGTTTGCTACCCACATAATGATCTGTGGTGACTTCCATGATTCATGGGCCAACCGACGTTGGCCGACACAGAAGAATTCCTCCGAGAGTCATGGGCCAGCCAATGTTGGTTCACAGAGGACAGTTACTCCGAGAATGCCTCCGAACCATTGTATTGGAGACTATGATATTCATTTCCTCTGAACATTGTATTGGTGGTGATGATAGTCATTTCCTCCGAACATTGTTATGAGGCGCACCTCCTCCAGATATTGAGATAGAGTAGATTCCCACCAAATAATTGTGGTTTTTCAAAGCATGTTATATGATAGACCTTAAACAAAGGGTCGGATAAATACAACTCAAGTATCACTGGGTCTATGTAAGCATAGATTGTATAGTTCTAATTATTTCTTTCGAGGTAGCTCGGACCAATCCTTTCTGAACCCCTGCCAGTGTCCATGTTTCTTTACAACAGTCAGAGGGCAGTGCAAAATGTGATACAACAAGCTTACCTCACTTTGTGTCACGATCATGTGCCACGCCACGTAAGATGCCTCCGTTCTGTGTTTCAGATACGTTTCAGATCTCGCAGATTCGGATCGATTGTGACTTATATCTAGGCATCAGCTTATCTGATGTTCCATTGTCTCGTTCTGTGTTTCAGCTGTGTTTCTCTAATGAGCTGACGTTCTACTGTACTTTTCTCTGTTTCATCTCTCCTCGCTGGCAGACGACGCGTAAGCCCTGTAGTGCTGGCAAGGAGCCAGTCAGACATGTATATAAGATGTGTAGTCTACGCTGTAGGATCCTTGTCTCAGTCTTGTTCTCGAATATAGCCCACTTCTCCCTCTCTTGTCCTTGAAGCCCTACGCTCTGTCGCTTAGTCAGCGACCGGCCCAGAACTCCTGACCCTTGCCAGCACGCAAGGAAGTGTCCCTCGGACAGTAAACACCCTTAGGTTGTGCTGACCTCAGTCTAATCTTGAAGAATGATCCGGGTGATTGTAAAACTTTGGGTGTCACCTTGATCTGTCGCTTTCCCAGACTATGAGGATGAGGGTTGTGAATTACCTCAGTGGGTGTTGGCTCAGAGGGTGGAATATTGTCACTCTGTTCCACATTGGAGGATGCTATGTGAGCAGGTAAGTAGGCATCTGTGCATGGAAGCAATAGCTGGACTTACAGGAGTGTTGGGGTACAGATGGATGCTCCAGAAATTGTGTAGAGACAATTCCTGCTTGTTCCAGACCTTCAGTGTCAGATCCAGCAGGATTCGTCTGCACTGGATGCAGAGAAGGTGGTAGTGGTGGTAATGGTAATACTGAACTGTTATTGGTAATGTTGTTCAGTTCTCTAGCATAGTTCTCTTCTTCATCATCTACACCGGAGGTAGAATCATTCTGGTGCCATCTCCGGGCTGGGAGATGCTCAGAGGACTTCTCCACATCTGAATCAGCAAGAAGTTCACATGATGGATTCCAGATGAGGGGAGTCAGTCCATCTTCCTTCCTCTGCCTCCAGTAAATAAGTAGGTCATGCACATCATTCAATTGGATCTTTGAGAGGTCTGCCCACTGAAAACCAGGTGGATAACATTCTTCCTGGATCCAGGTGGCTGGAGTTGTGGATAGCTTTGCCCATGGGATGGTAGCATAAGGTTTACCAGAGATGAACCCTAATGAACATGTACATATGTGAAGCAATGCAATGTAGATCATGGGGGTGACTCACTAATATGGGCAGTGCAATAGCCCCTAAGTGCTGTCTGAACCACCTTGGTTTGGTGCCCACCATCCTTGATAATAGATGGAAGTTCAGGTTCCCCAGTTTCATCAGTGGTTATTTGGACAGGGATCTTGATTGTCCTTGAAAGGTCCGTCTGAGCATTTTGATTATCATCTGTGTCAACCATGAGACAATGATATATATTGATGGAAGCATGTCAAACCTTTCTCAAAGTACTTCTTGCCATACTTCTTCCATTTGTCCCAGAGCACAGACTCTCTCCACTTCAGACAGAAGTCATTAAAGTCCAGTCCTCCACCTACATTGGCATTCCACTCATGATCCCTGACAATGGAAACGTCAATTTCTAGTCAGGCCAGTGACAGAACATGAATAATTTACATTGAAACCTGTGGAGTTCCATCCTCATTCTCATATGCAAGGAGAACTATGGAGCAAGCTCCACATGTTCTGTATAGCTGGGTTTGAAAGTCCCTTACTATCCAGCCACGGATAGCAGCTGAAGCCATCCTGGAAGGTGACAAATCAGTGTAGTACATCTGTAAAATGTGAGTGTGGCCTAAGCGAGCTCAAACAGTTTTGACACTCTGACACTGCTCTGACTGCTCTGAACACTTCCCGAATGATCGAGTAATTAGTTTCCATGCTAAATCGAGATTCGGATCATGTTCCCGGTTGTGCCACCTTGCCGGACCACCAGACATGTAATGCCACCACAGGGGCGTTAGGTACGACATGTACTGTGCTAAGTCAATGGGATCGAGAGAGCGCGAGCCGGTTAAAGCTCAGTTCGGTTGTAACGCCACCACAGGGGCGTTAGGTACGACGTGTACCGCGTCTAAGTCAACGGGATCGGAAAGGCGCGAGTCGGTTAAGACTCAGTTCGGTGGTGCACAAGTGTCACTCGGTATCCCTGGTACCGAGCGCAATAGTAGAGAAGCAAGGCTCAAGCGCAAAGGGCGAGCTAAGACAGAGACTCAAGCGCAAAGGCGAGTCGAGGCGTTCGAGAGACAAGGACAGTGTGGTATTACACAAGAAGTCAAGTCTACCGTACATGCTAGGTAGGGCGTGACTTATATACTGTTACAGGATGTTTGTGCTACACAAACATATGGCGCGAGTCTGGTATAATCGTACAAGAACCGGAACAAAGGGAATAGTCATACGTGGTACAAGGGAATTCCGCGGGGCGACGCGTGACCGTGAAATGGTCAGCGGACGAAACAAGGCGTAAAACTGGCCATCCTATCGCCGAGGCGCAAGGTGCGGAATGGAAGCCGAGAAGCGCAAGTCATGGGAACATATCGTAAAAGTAAAGGAGTTGGAAGACGCAAAGGAGAAAGCCGAGATAGTTCGTAACATTACCCCCCCACTAGAATCGAAGTCGCCGCGACTTCGACTAGTCGCTGGTGTACGCGTAATCCTCCTCTGCGGGGATGTTAGCAGGTACGGGGGAGGGAGTACGCGGGCACGTGTGACGGCGAAGGAACATAAAACGCCCTCTCTCGCCGCAGTCCCAACACATCTCATACATGGGGCACTTGATTTCTTCGTGAGTAGCATCGTATCTCAAACACTTCCCACACCACCGAGGGCGAGACTCTGGGTCGACATGCGCAGGCGTCATGGGGGAGAGACGTCGGATGAGACAGACATCGAGCCGATGCGCTCGGCTCCCACACCACTGGCACGGCTCACGAGCCCTTCGCTCTGGGCACTGCGCCACCAAGTGGTCCTCCGACTTACACTGGAAACACTTGCGCCAACGCTTACCACCTTCCCCCTGAAGGCGGGGCATCTCGCTGGTCCAGCGT